>RXON01003466.1:0-10538 GCA_009667805.1 Leptobrachium leishanense
AGCCGTGCAGAGGTCCCCAGTGTCTTCTGTGGTTTATTCACATATCCTAGATCATTTTGTCACGCATCTCTGCATATAGCGGCTTTTACTCATACCTGGGCCCTACTTGGTGCATGCTGGGTACCGCCATTGTGGCTGACCGTGACAAGGAAGTCTTCCAAGCTGTTTCTTTTTACTGCCCTTTGAAACAGTCCTGCGAGAACTAGTAGATGGGGCCGTACTTGGAATAATGGTGGTTGATGTTCTGTCACCAATGCTTGAGTCCATGATTGATGTTATGTTCTCTAAACAAATAAAAAATAAAACCGTAAATATTTTGTAACTGAATTTTTGTATATATAATATATAGGTCCAAAGACACAACCACTACTAAACTGTGTCATGCAGGGGTGGGTCCAGGGGGGGCAACGGGGAAATTGCCGCCTCCCCAGAAAATCGCCGCCGTTCTTCTCCCTACGAGGTGAGCGGCCGCTGGCATGCAGCTTGACTGCTCGCCTGGGATGGGAACCACCTGACCAGCGCACAATCTATTGAGAACACGGCTGGTCAGGTGGCAAGCGGCCAACCGGCATGCCAGTGGCTGCCCGCCTCGTAGGGAGAAGAACGCTGGCAGATACGCGGGCCGGGCAGTGGCAGCATAGGTGAGCGCTTGGGGGCCATATCCATGGGAGCCATAGATATATAGCTGGGGGCCATGTATGTGTATATATATATATATATATATATATATTTATACAAATCCAGATATCCAGCACTCAAACTGTGGCGTTGGTGATGTCCTATGCCGTGGTGCTGTACAAAGACCCAAAAAAATGTATACAAAAGCAGCGCTGGGAGCACTCACGGTCTTGACTTAAAATAGAAAAATTTATTGGTTTAACATTAAAAAAACTCCAACGTTTCGGCTCACTCACGAGCCTTAATCATGGTTAAATAGAACCTGGAGGAGGAGTACCTGTTGCAGGAAATTCATATGAAAAACACATGGGGGGGTAGCACTCACTTTTCAGATGAATTTCCTGGGTATGCACCCCTCCCTGCCACAGGTACTCCTCCTCCAGGTTCTATTTAACCTTGATCTGCGGGAGCTCCATGAAGGGGACCTGTTCCTCAGTAAGTGAGTTTATCCCATGATGGGCAGTCATTAGGTTTGCAGAGTAGCACCTGCCAGAGGGTGGATTACATTGACGCTGTTGGCAGGCTTAAGCAATTTATGGCCGTTCATTGCGAACCAAATTTCCACCATTTTATTCAGCAAAGCTCAGAGTTATGACATTTTCACCATGTGGTAAAAGCTGGTATTATGTACCCATGCATGGAGCTGTTGTTGCAGGTTTTTGAATGTGTTTGTCTGGAGTGCTCTCTCCATGTTTTTGTTATATATATATATATATATATATATCCAACGTGATAGGAGCCGCACACGTGTAGCTTTAAAATAAAAAACTTTTATTGCAACATATTAAAATAAGACCGACGTTTCGGCTTTGACACGAGCCATTTTCAAGGTTACAAACATGAAATTCAGGAACATATAGAGAAAGGCACTCACCATTAGGTTTGGTTCGAATTAATTGCTCGAGCACCTGTAGTGTATAACGTTAAGTGCAAACCAGACTTCCGTTCGTGCGTGTGAAATCACACGCACGACGTGCCTGGTATCTATGGAAACCTTACACAAATGTTATAAACAAATTAAAATCAATCATGGGGATGATGAGAAACATTAAAAATAGCCAACCGTGGACACAGGGTGTGGTTTGGCCGGACTCTGAGATGGCCGCGTGATTTCTGTGCTCCTGCCGAGCCTTCGCCTTTACAGCCTACTTTAGCCTCCCCGGGCTGGTCCCCGCTGGCGATTCTCCCCCGAGGGCCACCTGCGATGCCCAGGGCCAAGCCGGCAAGCCGATCGGGACAGCAGGACATCTCCAGGTGTTTTTCTAAACTTCAGCAGGCTGTGCACGTGGAAGGGGACAAGATGGCAGCGCCGGCAGCACCACCACTACAATCGGATGGGGATCCGCTTACTCGCCGGGACATGCAGGAACTCCGGCAGCTTCTCCTCACGGTAAAGGACGACCTCCAGGCCGATCTCAGAGTGGGTCTGGAAGGTCTAAGGGCAGACATTGGCACGCTGGGCGCCTGGACGGAGGCCCTGGAGGCCCCGGACGGACCTCAGTCAGTTGTTTGAAAAATATGACGCACTCCAGGAAGCTGTGGAAGACCTCGACAACAGGTCCCGCCGCTCTAACCTGCGTCTTCCGGGATGTACCTGAAACAGTGCTGGATCTTTCGGCCTTCGCAGACAAGCTTTTCCGGGCCCTTCTTCCTGATGCGTTGGAAGCCGCCATATGTCTGGATCGGATTCACCAGGTCCTGCGCCCCTGCCCAGGTCCCAACGAACCCCCTTGAGATGTGGTGCTCCGGTGCCATTTTTTCACCACGAAAGATGAGGTGCTGCGGGCAGCACGAGATGGCGCCCCCTCAATCACCCTGCACATCTTTAATGATCTGGCTCCCTCCACGCTCCAAAATCGGAGAGTGCTGTGACCCCTCACGGAGCTTCTATGTCATAAGAACATCAGACACCGGTGGGGTTTCCCCTTTCGCCTCATTGTCCCGCATGATGGAGCCATGTTGACACTCTGCTCCCTCGCGGATTGCCCACGCCTTTTGGAGGTTTTGGGGATCCCTATGCCAGCCGACCTTTTTGCGCTACCCGCGGATGGCCGCGGTGGCGAGTGGTGGGTGTTACCACAACGTCAGGCTTGATTCAATCAATGTCCACCTCCCCGTTGAGATATCAAATTTTCAGTTTTCCCCCGTTACAGGTTTTCTCTTTTTTAAAATTTATTTTCTCCCCCCCCTTTACATTTTGGGGATTGATTCTAACTGTGCGCAGGCTTGAACTGACTTGCTGCGGGAAATGTATTATCGCTCATACAGCTCTCATGTTTGAACCGTCCTGCTGCGAGAAATGTCTTATTGCTCAGCCTCCTGGCTTGAACTGTTCTGCTGCATAAAATGCTTTATTGCTCGGCTTCCTGGCTTGAACTGCTCTGTTGCGGGAAATGTTTCATCGCTCAGCTTCCTGGCTTGAACTGCTCTGTTGCGGGAAATGTTTAATCGCTCAGCTCCCTGGCATGAACTGCTTCGCTGCAGGAAATGTTTTATCGCTTGGTTCCCTTGCACGAACTGCTATGCTGTGGGAAAGGTTCTATTGCTTCCACATTGACCTGGAATGAACGGCTTTGTTGCGGGAAATGTTTTATTGCTCAGCTTCCTGGCAGGAACTGCTCTGCTGCGGGACATGTTTTATCGCTCAACTTCCTGGCTTGAACTGTTCTGCTGCGAGAAATATTTTATCACTCGGCGTCCTGGCTTGACCTGTTCTGCTGTGGGAAATGTTTTATCGTTCAGCTTCCTGGCATGAACTGCTTTGCTGCGGGAAAAGTTTTATTGCTCATCCTCCTGGCATACACTGCTCTGCTGCGGGAAATATTTTATCACTTGGTACCCTTGCACGAACTGCTATGCTGTGGGACAAGTTCAATCGCTCACACAGTGAACTGGCATGAACTGCTTTGTTGCGGGAAAAGTTTTTTGCTCAGCTTCCTGGCAGGAACAGCTCTGCTGCGGGAAATATTTTATCGCTCGGTTCCCTTGCACGAACTGCTATGCTGTGGGAAAGCTTCTGTTGCTCACACAGTTAACTGGCATGAACGGTTTTGCTGCGAGAAATGTTCCACTGCTCACAGTTTCCTGACATGAACTGCTTTGCTGCAGGATATGGGTTGTCGCTCAGTTTTCTTGCACGAATGGTTCGCTGCGGGTAATTTACCACCTGCAGCTTCCTTTTAGTGAAATGGTTTGCTGCGGGAAATGTTGTAAACACTTGCATTGTTTCCTGCGAGACTTGTTCGATAGCTCACCTGGTTTTCGGGCTCAATCTGCCTTGCAGGAAATGCTTTTTCACTTAACCTAGCTTCTTGCTTGAATTGTCTTCTGATGGGAAATATATCACTCACAATTTACTTGCATGGACTGCTTTGTTGTGGGACATGTTTTATGGCTCGTACAGTTTCCTTGCATGACCTGCTTTGCTATGGGGAATGTTTTATCGCTCTGATTAACCTGCTGGTACTGTTTTCCCAAGGGGAATGATTGATCTCCCTGTGGTTTGCCTACGTCTGACTTGCTGGGGGAAACGGTTTAGTGGGAAATGTTTTATCGCTCACACAGTTCACTTGCCGGACCTGCTTTACTGTGGGAAATGTTTTATTGCTCAGCCCGCTTGCTTGCTTGAATAGGTATCCTGCGGGAAATGTTTCAACGCCCATGTAGATTTCCTGCATGAATTGTTTAGATGCGGGACAAGTTATATCGCTCAACCTGATATCGGGCCTGAACGTTTTTTTGCGGCGGGAAATGTTTCACTTTAACGGGCGTCTTGTATGCGCTGCTTTGCTGCGGGAAATGTTTTATCACCTACGCTGTTTTCTTGCAGACATCTGATGCTGCCCAAATTGTTTATAGATTAAGATGGAACGATTTCATCATGGGTACGGGTCCCCCCTTTTTTTTATATATTTTTTATTGCGGGACCTGTTTTGGGTGGGAACTGCTATCCTGCGGGAGCTGCTTTTGGCTGGGGCTGTTTGGGCGCAGGAACTGTTTTTCCATTAGACCGGGAGCGGGAACTGATTTGTCGAGGGGGAGTGCTCTGGGAGGGGCCTGCGGACCGTATTGGCCCATGGGGGGATGGGCTCAGGGGCTGGCTCCATGGGACTGTTCTGGAGAGGACGGCATTCTCTGGGTCTGTTACTCCTTCCCTCTGTAGTTTCCCAGTGGTGTTTCGAGGTGCTCCTCCTGACCACCTGACGCTTGGCGTCATACTCCCTTTTCTTCTTTCTACCTTTTTGCTTCTATATCCTCCCCTCCCACCTTTTTTTGTTCTCTTCCCTCTTTTCCTTCTTATTTTTCCCTTTCCCTCCCCTTCCTTACTTTTATCACATGGCTATGATGGGGGGGGGTCGGGGCTCCGGCTCTTGCCACCATCTGGATTTTGTTGCATACTGTCAAAGGCCTGCATACTCCGTAGAAGCGGCACCTTGCAGCTAGGCACTACCGAAGACTGGGGGCGGATGTTCTTATGCTTCAGGAGACGCTCTTCTCTCGGACTCCGGTCCCCGGTTATTGGGGCAACGGCTTTACGTCTCACTTTCATGCCACGGGTGCCACCCATAAGAATGGCGTCTTGATACTTATTAGGTCGGGGCTGCATTTTCCCCATGTTAAGATGCACTCTGCTTTGGATGGGAGATACATCCGGGTAGACGGTAGGGTTGCAGGCTGTGACCTGACTTTGGTGAGCATTTATGCTCCCACTCCCCTGGACCAAGGGTTATGTCACTCACTTGCTCTTCACCTTGAGCAACTGCCCAACACCAATGTCCTCATCGGGGGCGACCTCAATGTGGCGCTGGACCCTTACCTGGACTGGAGTGCCTCGGCCTCTCGCAGGTATCCCCTTCTCTCTTCCGCCCTATGACAAAGCTCTTGACGGACTCCCTGCTGTTTGATACCTGGTGCACTCTTCACTCTACAGATCGGGACTACACCTTTTACTCCCCCCCCCACATGATATGTATTCGCGTATAGACTATGTTCTGTGGAGTAGGAATTTCTTATCGGCTTATAGGCCTATCTTTCATTTTGGTCTACCGCATACCCCAGTTGTGAATATTGCCAGAAAAGTGTTTATATTTGAAATGTTGACACCCCAAGGATATGCATATGGAGTGCTTTTGATGCCCTTGATGCAACGTTTTAGCCAAAACATTTGAAAAGGTGTGTGACGGTAATTTTTCGGATTTTCTGATATTTACGCCCACATTAGATTTGGACTGTGATTTAGGAGACACTGTTGTTGGTTACTGCATGAAAACTCTCCAGGTTTTTTTCTGCAAGGTCTCCTGAGTATACAACCATGCCCCCCATGCATAGGTTTGCCAAGATTTGGCAAAATACAGCACCAATTGTAGAACATAAAAATGTAGGAATAAAATGTAAAAGTCTGGTTCAGTAAAAGAAAAAAAAAACTAAACTGAACTAACTAACTAGACTGTAAGAAAAAATAGAAAGGAAAAAAAAAATCACAGATCACGCACAGTGTGATATACCTTGAAACAGTCGCCAAGACACAGACCGGGTTGTCCAGGGCATTCTGGGCAGTAAAAGGTTGTGTCTCTCCTCTGCCCCCTCTTGAAACACACCCGCATCTTTTTTGGGGTCTCTGTTTGCCCTCAGTAGGGGGGATTAAAAATAAAATGTGTAGCCCCAACTCTGTCCCCCATCACCGCCCGGGGAGCAGGTGCATCCTGGTACAAAAGCCCCGAAATGACCTGGAGCTGAAACTGTAAAAACGACAGTGTCGCTCCAGGGTTTGCCTTTTTGCAGAGCAAAACGGCATTGTGGGTTGCAATTTGCATCAGGTAAATTGCAACCTTTTTTTTACCAGGCCCTTGACTTCCACATAATCTGGTAGGACTGGAGCAGCTGCTCTGCCAGATCAACCCCACCCATATGCCGGTTATAAGCTTTGATGCACACTGGCTTCCTGATGCACTCAGCTCTGCCACGTACAGAGACCTCCACAGACCTCTCAGAGTGGATGGTGGATAGAAGGTATACATCCTTCTTGTCTCTGTACTTGACCGCCAACAGCTCCTCTTGGCGCAGAACTGAGGTCTCCCCCCTTTTTAACTGGGTGCAGGCAAGCTGTGCTGGGAAACCTACGCGGTTCTTAACGAACAGTACCGCATGCTACTGTATCAAAACAATACAGCAGCTTGAACAAAGGGACACTTGTATAAAAATTATCAACATACAAGTGGTACCCTGTCGGATATAATCTCTGCACGTGAATACAACACGTTATATATTGGATTTATCAGCCAAGCCTCCAATATGTCAGGGATTATTATTTCATAAGAAATCTACACGAGACACAAATATCAATCGTTTATATTTCCTAGAAATTCTCCTAAATTCTTTAATTATCTGTGTTTTGCTTTGAAAAAATACAATAATCAATAATCGGATAAAAATATATATATATTTATTACGTATACAAAAAAGTTTCAAATCTCATATCATAAACAAAAATTTATAAACCACAATTCATCAGCATATAAAAACTAGCTTCACAATATATGTATCTCCGGTTAGTAACTGCATATATAATTAATATCATTTACCTTATCAGTTAGTAACTAATACACAAATGGGTTAATAAACATTTCTGCTTAATACAACATGCATTTCCCAGCAAAACAATATTTAACCAGCCAGCTCTTATAGATATATATATATCTCTATGCTACATGGATCAACAAAAGATGAGCTGATTTAATGATAAGTAATAAAAACTTATTTAGTGAATCCTCCCCTAATCTCGAGAATTAAACTTCTAATCTTTTGCTTTTTATTTTGTAGTTATATAATTCCTTGCTTATTAATTTTAATCAGAGATATTTCCAAATTCAATATATATTGGTATCAATCTTACAACATTTCTTTTAGGAATAAATCCTTATATCCACTTCTTCATATTTCTATCTGCAGAATAGAAATACTTAGAATTTTTGGAGTTAGCCAGTATCTGAGAAATCTCAGTCTACGTTGCAAAAATATCTACAAACATATATAATTACATTAATTCCTTAATTTCATACATTACCTGTCCAATTTGGATTTTGATAAGTCTGCCTTGGAATTCCTGATGTAATATTTTTGGAATGTGTGAAGATTATCGATATCAGATAATCAATGCATGTGAGTTAGAGATTTGGTGAGAGTCAGAGATTTGGTGAGAATCTTGATTGCCTCATGTCTTGGGATCTGCCTGCATTTTGGTGTGAGTCTGAGTGTTGGAATCTTGGACTCTCAGAGTGTCATGTGTACTGGACGTCTGAATGCATTGCGGTGTGAGTCTGAATGCTGGAATCTCGGACTGATTTGCAACCAACATTGCCGCTTATTATAGTCAATTTGACGTCACTAGTAATATTATTGGTACATCAAATCTAATATTTACTATCCTCTAGAGGGCAGTATTGCACTTCTTAATTAATTCCACTATTTCTTTTTAATATTCTTATCTCGGGTCAAAGTTCAATCTGATGTAACAAAGAACCTCTCTCTCAGTCACTAGACACTGTGTCTCTACCTATCATATCTAATTTATATCCCTACTCCCTTTTGGTTACTTATTGAATCTTTATCAGCTGGATTCTTTTCCAGTTAACCCAACAAAATCTTTTCTTTAGTAAATTTTATTATTTACCAATTATATACTTTCTATACAATATTTATTGGAGTATATAATATATTTCCTACTGTAAATATAATAAAATATACTTGATTATAAACATATATTTTTGTGAATATAAATATCTATATTACAGAAATATTAACTCTTATTCCTACACCCAAAAGACAAAATATCTTCTTTTGTTTTAAAAACTTAAGACAGACCAATAAATTTAATTATAACACGTCTTAGCACTTAACTCTAGCATTATCACACAAAAAACAATCTAGGTTCCTTCATGTCTGGCACTTCTAAAAAAAAATAATAAAAGACTTCACCCAGGAATGAACTCTGTAAAAAAAAATCTGTCGTTAATTTCTAAACCTAGAGAAAATTGAGAAAAAAAAAAACGTCTTTTAAAAACAAAATGGCTACAGGTATCCATTTTAATTTTTCCTTTCTGTAATATACCCGACAACCCCTCTTTGGTTTCATCTATTTATTGATCAAATAAAATTGAGGAAAACATACAATATCTCCCCCTTTACCAATTAGGCTAGGTTTCCACCTTTCGCAACACGTTTTTCTTCTTTCATCCATTTAATAATTGAGATGCAGTGTTTTTTTAACTTCAATGTACGTACTTTCTTTGTTAGTACAATCATCCAGACAGTTAGAAACATAAATACTAATTACAAATCACAATCTCTGTAATCTTTGGCCCGTTATAAGCAGATAGCAATTGATGATCAATCTGTGAATAACATTGGAGCATAAATTGTTAGATTATCTTTTTTATTAGAAGTTCAATAGTATGGTCAGGCTAGTTCTTTAGCAAAGATGGCAAATCTGGATTCATAGGTATCTCTTGCCCTTGGAATATGACAACGATTTGTATCTCTTCATACCAGACTTCATTTATAAAAAATAACTTCTCGATAACAACTCTGGATTCTTTAGAAACTTTCACGAGAATCACTGGTGTGGGTATGAACACCTCTCTTGTTTTGTACAGATCCTTCCGGTAAACATTTGCTTCTCCTCTCTCTGTATCAAACAGCGGGTTGCAATAAAATATGCGGCAAATCTCTTCCTTTCGGTGGTTCTTGTACATAGCAATAAACGGTATCCTGGCTTTATCCAGCATGTCTTTCAGGCTTGCATGAGCTTGATTCGCATGGGACTTTAGCATTCTCTGCTTGGAATTGTGCAGAAAACCGTAGAATTTCCAGATAGTCGCAGTCTCCTTGGTGGTTCGATTCATTTTTGCGAATTAGCGTCGCAGTTCGGATTAACCACTTATCTCAATTTCTGTTGAAAGAAAGAGAATAAATAACCATTTATAGACTAGCGATTTCACTCACATTCCCTATAGATACCTTGATCTCTGATTAAATTTAATTAACCGTACAGATCTAGTCTATCTACTAGCTTGAGTTAAACATCTGAATGCTGGGAAGAAGAATCACATGTTAATTAAAACATCACTTCACATGATACCAGTTAAGTGTCTTCTGCTGTTCCATCTTCACATTCTGAGGTGATCTAGGATGACAATCATGCAATTGAGCTTGGCAGTTTTATTTCTTCTAGAAATACATAACATAACTTTTTCCAATAACATTAGGACTGTCTCCATCATTATCTAGATCTGTTATCCACTCATCTTGAGGATTTGGGTATCTGATCACTTCAGGGTCACTATGTCCATTTGGTTCTGTTTCCCTTTTGTGGAGGTGAATAATTAGCATGTCATTTTCCAGACATATATCTCAAATTCTCTCGGGGGGAACATATATGGTGTTATCCTCCTGCTCTCCTGGAGTCAGGGGCTTTGGCCTTAAGAAAGAGATATCAGGTGTCTGGCTATTTCTGAAGTGGACCTCAATAGAATCCGGCCTTTCCTCAATCACGTGGCAGTTACGCTGAATGTGATGGGATTGGGATCTATCGTAGCTTATTGGAACATTTACTTGCGGACCAAATAACCTCATTGATAAAATCAATGATTGGATTTAACCTTTTGAGTAGGTTCATTCCAATAATTAGGCGATTTGGGGCAGATCCACAACAAGCGTAGGATGCCGGAATTACTTTATTCCCCCATTTAAAAATCAATTTTATTATTATTATTATTTTATTTTATAAAGCGCCAGCATATTCCGCAGCGCTGTACAATAAGCACAGTACAGACAGGGTTACAATACATTGAACAACATTTGAC
>RXON01003467.1:0-61164 GCA_009667805.1 Leptobrachium leishanense
TTGATAGCATACAATTGTGTTAAATGGAGCCCCACACACGAAGTACGTCCGCACAGAACTGCAGACGCATGACGGACGCTGCAAACACGCAGGTTAGCAGAACGTAATCTGCTAGAACAGACGTGCAGAGTGCGCCACGTCTGAAGTCCGAATAGCTTTCGGTTGTGTGAGTGATGGAGCATTGGTCAGATGGACTGCATTTATACGTCCAGCATTTTTGACGGACAGAATGTTTTTTATTGTATTTATTTTTCCTCCTACATCGTCAAAAATAACTTCAGTGAAAAAACGGACTGTGCCACTAGCTTCTCATCCGTACTGACGATGTCCTACTGCACGAGTACGTCTCCGTAGAAATCACGCTCGTTCTGACCCTAGCCTTAATATACGTGCAGAGAGGCGCTTCCCAGCAGTGTGTGGATTCATATGCTGCATTAATTATACCGCAGAGAGGCGCTTCCCAGCAGTGTGTGTGTTCATATGCTGCATTAATTATACTGCAGAGAGGCGCTTCCCAGCAGTGTGTGTGTTCATATGCTGCATTAATTATACTGCAGAGAGGCGCTTCCCCAGCAGTGTGTGGATTTATATGCTGCATTAATTATACTAAAGAGAGGCGCTTCCCAGCAGTGTGTGGATTCATATGCTGCATTATTATACCGCGCAGGAGACGCTTCCAGCAGTGTGTGGATTCATATGCTGCATTAATTATACCGCAGAGAGGTGCTTCCCAGCAGTGTTGCGGATTCATATGCTGCATTAATTATACCACAGAGAGGCGCTTCCCAGCAGTGTGTGTGATTATATGCTGCATTAATTATACTGCAGAGAGCGCTTCCCAGCAGTGTGCGGATTCATATGCTGCATTAATTATACTGCAGAGAGGTGCTTCCCAGCAGTGTGTGGATTCATATGCTGCCTTAATTATACTGCAGAGAGGCGCTTCCCAGCAGTGTGTGTGTTCATATGCTTCATTAAATATACTGCAGAGAGGCGCTTCCCAGCAGTGTGTGGATTTATATGCTGCATTAATTATACTAAAGAGAGCGCTTCCCAGCAGTGTCGGATTCATTGCTGCATTAATATACTGCAGAGAGGTGCTTCCAGCAGTGTGTGGATTCATATGCTGCCTTAATTATACCACAGAGAGGCGCTTCCCAGCAGTGTGTGGATTTATATGCTGCATTAATTATACCGTGCAGAGAGGCACTTCCCAGCAGTGTGTGGATTCATATGCTGCATTTATACCGTGCAGAGAGGCGCTTCCAGCAGTGTGGATTCATATGCTGCATTAATTATACTGCAGAGAGGCGCTTCCCAGCAGTGTATGGATTCATATGCTGCATTAATATACCACAGAGAGGCGCTTCCCAGCAGTGTGTGGATTCATATGCTGCATTAATTATACTGCAGAGAGGCGCTTCCCAGCAGTGTGCGGATTCATATGCTGCATTAATTATACTGCAGAGAGTGCTTCCCAGCAGTGTGTGGATTCATATGCTGCCTTAATTATACTGCAGAGAGGCGCTCCCCAGCAGTGTGTGTGGTTCATATGCTTCATTAAATATTACTGCAGAGAGGCGCTTCCCAGCAGTGTTGTGGATTTATATGCTGCATTAATTATACTAAAGAGAGGCGCTTCCCAGCAGTGTGCGATTCATATGCCTGCATTAATTAATTATACTGCAGAGAGGTGCTTCCCAGCAGTGTGGATTCATATGCTGCCTTAATTATACCACAGAGGCGCTTCCCAGCAGTGTGTGGATTTATATGCTGCATTAATTATACCGTGCAGAGAGTGCTTCCCAGCAAGTGTGTGGATTCATATGCTGCATTAATTATATCGTGCAGAGAGGCGCTTCCCAGCAGTGTGTGGATTCATATGCTGCATTAATTATACTGCAGAGAGGCGCTTCCCAGCAGTGTGTGGATTCATATGCTGCCTTAATTATACCACAGAGAGGCGCTTCCCCGCAGTGTGTGGATTCATATGCTGCATTAATTATACTGCAGAGAGGCACTTCCCAGCAGTGTGGATTCATATGCTGCATTAATTATACCGTGCAGAGAGGCGCTTCCCAGCAGTGTGTGGATTCATATGCTGCATTAATTTATACGTGCAGAAGGCGCTTCCCAGCAGTGTGTGGATTCATATCTTGCATTAATTATACTGCAGAGAGGCGCTTCCAGCAGTGTGTGGATTCATATGCCTGCCTTAATATACCACAGAGAGGCGCTTCCCCGCAGTGTGTGGATTCATATGCTGCATTAATAATACCACAGAGAGGTGCTACCCAGCAGTGTGTGGATTCATATGCTGCATTAATTTACTGGAGAGAGCGCTTCCCAGCAGTGTGCGGATTCATATGCTGCATTAATTATACTGCAGAGAGGCGCTTCCCAGCAGTGTGTGGATTCATATGCTGCCTTAATTATACCGCCAGAGAGCGCATCCCAGCAGTGTGTGGATTCATATGCTGCATTAATCTATACCGCAGAGAGGCGCTTCCCAGTAGTGTGTGGATTCATATGCTGCATTAATTATACTGCAGAGAAGGTGCTTCCCAGCAGTGTGTGGATTCATATGCTGCATTAATTATACTGCAGAGAGGCGCTTCCCAGCAGTGTGTGGATTCATATGCTGCCTTAATTATACCACAGAGAGGCGCTTCCCCGCAGTGTGTGGATTCATATGCTGCATTAATTATACCACAGAGAGGTGCTACCCAGCAGTGTGTGGATTCATATGCTGCATTAATTATACTGGAGAGAGGCGCTTCCCAGCAGTGTGCGGATTCATATGCTGCATTAATTATACTGCAGAGAGGCGCTTCCCAGCAGTGTGTGGATTCATATGCTGCCTTAATTATACCGCAGAGAGGCGCATCCCAGCAGTGTGTGGATTCATATGCTGCATTAATTATACCGCAGAGAGGCGCTTCCCTGCAGTGTGTGGATTCATATTCTGCATTTTTTTATTTTTTTTCGTTTCAGATAATTTTGTTCAGCCTTTTTTCCATTTTAAAACCTTTTGTTCTGTTATTTTCTTTAAAGTCAGACCATTTGGGTCAGTTTTTTTTTTTAATCGTTTTGCTCATTTTTGTTCCTTTCATACCATTTTAATATGATTAAAGTTGCACAAAGCATATTCATAAGAAAAAAAGGATCTTTATTTAATTAAAAAATAGAATCGGCAGAATTACCGTATCGAGAGAATTACCGTAACGACAGAAATATTGAATCATTGGAAACGATACTGAATCACGGAATCAGCAATGGAAGTGAAAAATACGATGTCGAAATGACCGAAATGGAACCGAAATCACGAATGGAACGATCAATTTTTTTTTCGTATCAGACGTTTTCGGATCCGATCTGATTCGGAAATATGGTCAAATCCAAAGCCACTAATCGGACCGATTCGTGAAAAATACGAATCGGTCCGAATCGAAATGCACATCCCTATTCAACCAGCTTCATGCACTTCCCCTCCGTTCTTTCTAGAAACGCCTGTCCTTTCTATTATGTAAGTTGGGTAAGAGCTGGGCTCTCTATTCCAGCTATAGAAACATTTGGCCCTATTCTGATGTTGACTCAAAAAGGAGACGATAAGTATAAAAATCTGTGCCTGCAGCTTTCTCTTACCGCCTCCCTTTTTGTGTGTCTATTCCAAGACATGAGTTTATTTAGAGCCTAGCACCGGAAGAAAGCTCAGCGCAAGCAGAAACTTGCAGTGGTTATGTGCGTTGCCGTGAGCGTCAGCTCGGTGAGTCCATAGGACTCCATTCAGCATTCTTCCTGGCTGCAAGCTCTGCGTGAACTCGTGCAACGCTGTGGATGAATCATGGAGGTAGACTGAACTCTTGCTCCTGCACTCACGAGTTATACCACCATCGATGTCTGGATAACGGCCATTTCTATAAAAGGAAAAAACATTAAATACCACAGTTCTCCAATGACAAGTGCTCCAGAAGATGAAATTGAATGATTTCATGTCAAAAACAGGACTGGAACACTGCACAAAAAATATATTGTCTATATCATGGGCAAATTTAGTGTGAAGGTAGACTGGGTAAAGGGAAGAACACGGTTGATCGACTTATCCAATAATGAAAACCATCTCTGGGTCTCACAAACATGGTTCATGGAACCAAAATACCTTTCCGTATACTTGGATAAACCCCAATGGAGAGTTTTGCAATCAAATAGACTACATTATCTGCAATTATTACTGACAATGTTCAATCCGCGCCATCAGAACATTCCATGGTGCTGACGGCAGTTCTGACCATGCAGTGAAGGAGAGATATGACCTGCTCAACCTTGTAGAAAAACAACCAGATGAATTATGGCAAGAAATGCATTGTACAATTATCAAAATAGCGAATACATTTTGTGTCAAAGTCCTCAGTCTACTGCTGCACAGAGTAAAAGGCACCATGAAGCATTAAAATCACTAAATATCCGCAAAAAAAAGCACAATGGTGCAATAACGTGCATGCAATTTGATTTTCAAGAAATTTCTACCAATATATTGGATCCCCAGACACAGTTGAGTTACCAAATCTCCATCCCACTTTGATTTGGGGGAAAAAAATCATAAAGAGAATACATTGTGTAGTATTTTAATAAAAAAATCCTTTAAAAGTTTACATATAGCAAACTCACACTTTCCAAAGCACATACAAAATGTGCATATGAGCGTATGCCACAATGGCTAAGACCTCCCGCAATCAACGTCTGGAATCGTCCATGATCCACCGCTCGATGGTCGCAGCTTCTTTCAGAAGCGTTTCTCTCCGGGGTCTTGAAGCACACTGTTCTGTTCAATTTCCTCAAAGAAACCACTCGACGCGTTTCGTGAGGACACCTATCTCACTTCATCAGGAGTATACTTTAGAGTGTTAGAGGGGAGCCTGCTCAATACTTTAGTATGAGTTTAAAAGAAGGACTGAAACACTCTACTCTTCACAGAGGATCAAAATGCACAACAGCTGAAATCTTTAAAATCTCCACCAATCCCGACTTCAGTAAGGGGATTTTTCATGATGACATTAGAAGAATCCCCTTACTGAAGCAGGGATTGGTGGAGATTTTAAAGATTACAGTTGTTGTGCATTTTTTCCTCTGTGAAGATTAGAATGAGTTTAAAAGAAGGACTGAAACACTCTCAAGTATAATGAAGTGAGATAGGTGTTCTCACAAAACACGTCAAGTGGTTTCTTTGAGGAAATTGAACAGAACAGTGTGCTTCAAGACCCCGGAGAGAAACGGTTCCGAAAGAAGCTGCGAAGTGTCGACCATTTTAAAATGCTACATGGGAAGCACATGTGTCGGTCATTTTAAGCCAAGGGCTGGCGGCCTTCTTGGTGCTCACTTGTGCACATGTTAATGACAGCATTAATTGTACAACCTTTGGTGCCAAAAATTCATCTAAAGTGAAACAAACTATTTTAAAAGGCATATTGCGCAGAATTATCACCTGAAGCGATATATCGAACCAATACACCATCTCAGGAGAGGAGGAACAACCACGGGGCCTGAAAGAATATGAAAACCCAAACAAAAAACCCTCCGCCAAAAGATCCGCCATGCACCGTACACTCCCAACCAGGGACCATTGCGTGGAGGGTTCTGGAGGCAGTGGCGCAGCGGACTATATAGAGTGAGCTTCTTAATATAACCACATGAGCTGGGGCAATATATCCACGTGAGCTGGGGCAATATATCCACGGGAGCTGGGGAAATATATCCACGGGAGCTGGGGCAATATATCCATATAAGCTGGGGCAATATATCCATATGAGCTGGGGCAATATATCCATGTGAGCTGGGGGCAATATACCCATATAAGCTGGGGCAATACATCCATATGAGCTGTAGGCAATATATCCATATGAGCTGTGGCTAATATATCCATATGAGCTGGGGCCGATATATAAATGTGAGCTTGGCCAATATATAAATTCGAACCTGGGGAAAATATCCATATGAGCTGGGGCCAATATCTAAAATGTGAGCTGAGGCCAATATATAAAAAGTGTAAGCTGGGAGGGGGGCCATGGAAAGGGTTCACAGGGCTAAACTGAGCAGAGGTTGAAATAAAGAAGGTCAATAGAGTGACCTTTGCAGTGGGTAGCGAGGAGAGAGGATTGCGTAAATCCAAGGGAGAACAAAAGTGAAAGAAGTTTGGAGGCAGCAGGGGCAGAAGGATCATTAATGGGAATGTTGAAGTCCAAGAATTAGGCATGGGAGGTTAGTAGACAGAAAGTGAGAAAGCCAGGTAGTGAAGTGATCAAGGGACTGGGAGGTTAGTCCTGGTGGGCATAGATGACTGCCACCCTGAGAGCCAGGGGAGAGAACAGGCAGATGCAGTCTACTTCGAAGAAGGAGAAGGATAGAGATGGGGTGGAGGAAGGAGCCAGTAGGTACAGGTGGAAGAAAACAGAAATTCTCCCCCCACACATTCATATCATATTCCCACCTTTTGTACTTATCACTCACTCTTCTCCTTGCAGCAGGGGATGTCTCCCCCAACCTTGGACCCCCAGGGCCATAGTTTTCCATTCAATCACCAGCTCTAGAAACCCATTTCCATTAACCTCTGCTCAGTACAACTGTCACCCTTCCCTAATCTCTGCCCACCATCTTCTCTCTTTCAACCTATCTGGACTACCTAAAAACCCTGCTCCCCCATCCCACACATACACTCGCAGAAATCTGCATGCTGTGGATCTCCATCAATTCTCCAATCTACTTCCACATCTCCCACAAACCTCAACCTTCACCTGTCCAGACGCTGCCACTGACCACTATAACACTATCCTTATCTCTGCTCTAGAACCGATTGCTCCTCCTCAACTCTATAAGGCCCCACGCTGCCAGCTTCAGCCCCGGCACACCCTCAAGACACGCTACCTGCAAAGATGCTCCCGCATTGCAGAGCGTGTCTGGAGGAAATCCCACTCTGAAGCTGATTTCATTCATTTCAAGTTCATTCTGCGGTTATTTAACTGTGCCCTTCACTTGGCCAAACAATCCTTCTTCTCATCTCTTATATCTACTCTGTACTCCAACCCAAAACAACTCTGTCCACTTTCAACTCTCTCCTCTACCCATTGGCATCCCCCCTCATCTGTCTTTGGCACTCAGGAACTGTCAGATTACTTCCTCAGTAAAACTCTAAAATACATCCCAACACAGACCAATAATCCACCACCTCCAATCCTAGAAGCCCTGTCTGCTACCCTCTGACGCTTCCTCCCAGCCACCAAGGAGGAAGTCAATTCCTTACTGTCCTCGTCACATCTCACCACTTGCCGGCTTGACCCCATTCCCTCACATCTAATACCTCCACTCTCCTCTTCCCTCATCCCCCTCTCACACACATCCTCAATCTATCTCTCTCCACTGGCTCCTTCCCATCCGCCTTCAGACATGAGCAGGTCACCCCTATACTAAAGAAGCCCTCCCTCGCACCCACCACTAACATCCAACTATCGTCCTGTATCCCTGCTTCCGTTTACCTCTAAGCTCTTGGAAAAGCTAATTTTCAACCGCCTCTCCCTCTCTCTGTCCTCTAATTCCTTACTTGACCCCCTGCAATCTGGTATATGTCCGCCTCACTCAACCTAAACTGCTCTCACCAAGGTCTCCAATGACCTCCTAACTGCTAAAAACCACAGCCACTATTCTATTCCCATCCTGCTTGACCTCTCTGCTGCTTTTGACAATGTTGACCACCCCCTCCTTCTAAAAACTCTCAGCTCTCTTGGTCTCTGTGGCACTGCACTTGCTTGGGTTGACTCCTAGCTGTCCAACAGGTCTTTCTCTGTGTCCTTTGCTGGTAAATCCTACTCTTCATTGCCTTTATCAATTGGTGTGCCTCAAGGCTCTGTCCTAGGTCCTCTGCTCTTCTCTGTCTACACCTCCTCCCTGGGCAAAATCATTAACAGCTTTGGCTTCAATTACCACCTCTATGCTGATGATACTCAGATCTTCAGTCTCTTTCCTCCTCCTGCTGCTACCAAACACGTAATATCTCCAGAACTCGACCATTTCTTAACATTGACACCTCAAAGCAACTCATCCACGCTCTTGTAATCTCCCATATTGACTATTGTAGTAATCTTTAGCTGGCCTCCCTCTCTCCTGCCTCGCCCCCCTACAATCCATTGTAAATGCCTCTGCCAGGCTCATCCACCTCACCCGCCCCTCGGTCTCTGCTGCCCTCTCTGTGAATCCTTTCACTGGCTCCCCATCCACTGCAGAATTTAATTCAAAATCCTTTCCCTGACCTACAAGTCTCTCACTAATTCAGCTCCCCACTACCTGTCCTCACTAATCACCAAATACACCCCAGCCCGCTCCCTAAGATCAAACCATGACCTGTGCCTAGCGTCTCCCTGCATCACCTCTTCCCATGATAGACTGCAGGATTTCTCACGTGCAGCCCCCATCCTCTGGAACGCTCTCCCTCCTACAGTCATACTTTTCCTAGTTTACTGACGCAACCAGTCCATCACTCTCACCTTGCAGTCCATCACTCTCACCGCAGTTCATCACTCTCACCGCAGTCATCACTCTCACCGCAGTCATCACTCTCACCGCAGTCCATCACTCTCACCGCAGTCCATCACTCTCACCGCAGTCCATCACTCTCACCGCAGTCCATCACTCTCACCATGCAGTCCACTCCTCCTGTTTCCACCCCAACCCTTCTAAATTGTACTTTCCCGTGGGAATAGGGCCTTAGTTTCCTCCTGTACTGGTTTGTTAAGATGTTATTCAATGTATTGTAGCCCTGTCTATACTGTGCCCATTGTACAGCGCTGCGGAATATGCTGGCACTGTATAAATAAAGAATATTATTAATAATAATAATGATAATAATAATAGTGAAGTTACTCTTTATTTTCTTTATCTTTACTGTATCATTGTCATGGAAGAGGACGACAACAGCAGCCTGCAGTGATTGATTGGCAAGAAGTGATAGGAACACAGTTGTAGAGAGGAAGAGTGAGCAATAGGTTAACTGGTTGTGAAGTTGGATGGGCAGGTGTGCATGCCTCATCACCTGGGAACATCACGGGTGAAGAAGCACAAGGGTTTTAAAATTGAATGCTGGAATAAAAGGGAGGAGTTCTATGTCACATGACATGATGACCTAATAATAGTAAACACGACCATGGGTTGGGCAGAGCGAGAATAAAAACGTATGGCACTCTGCAGGATTATGGAGTTGGGCTTTCTGTGTTTGATTTTTAAGACTGCACAGGGAACTAATGGCATTTTGCAGGAATGGTGATTCGGACTTTCTGTGCTTGATTCTTAAGTCTGCACAGGAAAAGTAATCAGGATCTCCAAGATCTCCATAGTCACTTCATATCTCCTAGCGTTATTAACCTCTTGTTCTTCCTAGTTGACTTCCTCTTACTGGCTTGCCAGACCGTGATACCCAACCTGTTACGGCAGGTAACCAGGTTACGGCAATGTTACCAAAGAGCTGGCTGGTATGGAAATCAAAGGAGGACAGACACCACAAATTGGCTCACTCATATCAAGATGAAATTGGCACCCCAATTTGTGGGTTCTGTACAGGGTCCCTGGAGGGTCAGCTCCATGTCCTACATCCTTGACCTGCCCTAGTCTATAAACGTTCAACACAATTTTCAAACGTCCTTGCTAAAACCGTTAATTTTTAACCGGTTTACCAAACCATAAGGCCACTAGCTTCTGTCCTAGTGGAGGGTCATGAGGACTATGCGGTTCAAACTCTCCTTGATTGCTATGTCTCAAAGTTTTCTACAATATCTGGTCCATTGGCGAGGTTATGGTCCAGAGCAGAGGTCTTAGGTTAATGGTGGAGACATCCATGCTACTTGTCTTTGTTCTTTTCATTGCCGCTTTCCTTACAGACCCACTCTCATTCACACAGGGGTCATCCCTAGGAGAGGGAGTGATGTGAAGCTTTCCCCAACGGCAGTCGTGTCCTCACGCCAATCTACTGGATGTTAATTTCATGCAGGCCAGCAAATTCTGAAATCCATTTCATTGAAAATATGTGAAACTGGCAACCACATGCAATGACCAAAAAATCTTTATAAGACTATCACGTACTTTGCCTGTTTTCCAGAGTATGTATTTATCAGCCATATAGAGCTGCGGATCTTCAGGATTGTCAGGTTTTATTTCTCCTACAAGGCAATTAGATGTCCAGTATTTGTTTTTAGCTGTAATAACCTTTATGCTCTTTACATAATATATCTCAGGGACTTCTCCTTTCTCATTAAAGAAAATTTTCTTTCCGGAAGGATCTGTGAAACGCACTCTCCTTACATAGTTATGGAGCTAATAAAGAGAAAAACATAATAGAAGAAAAACAAGAAAATGAGGCAATGAGCCTGTGACGTGCGTCACTTTAGACTTGGGGGTATGGACCTGGAGATGTATTTGGGAGGTCAGGCCTGATATTCTATATATTTTTTCCTTGATCTCTCGTGTGCAGAGTGTTTGTGTAATCTGTTTTATGTAAGAATGTTATTGTCTATCTGTTGATATCTGCTGTATATTTGAGTAGTTTGTTAATCTGCTTTGTCAGGCAAACACTGACCCATTATCTAAAAATAACAAGAAACAAGGTTGTCATTTCATTGCACTCACCACTGTTGCTCGGTGTGAAACAAAACACAATCAGAGACTTTAGTTTACTTGAATGACCCATACATTTGCCTTTTGGCTGATAAGCAGCATGGGGATTTGTGGTTGCTAAAAAAGCAGCTTTTGGTTTTATTAGTTAGGGCCCACTTGACCCAGAGGTGCCGTGATGTGGCAGGTGGGCTTACACTTTAATGGCCATTAAAGTAAACCAAAACCTCTGATTGTGTTTTGTTTCCCATGGAGCTGCAGTGGTGAGCGCAAATGATAACCTTTTTACTTTCTATGTTGCTATGTTGCTACCACTGCAAGTTTCTGCTTGCGCTGAGCTTCCTTCCGGTGCTAGGCTCTAAATAAACTTGTGTCTTGGAATAGACACACAAAAAGGGAGGCGGTAAGAGAAAGCTGCAGGCACAGATTTATTTTACTTATCGTCTCCTTTTTGCATCAACATCTGAATAGGGCAAATGTTTCTGTAGCAGGAATAGAGAGCCCAGCTCTTACACAACTTACATTATAGAAAGGACAGGAGTTTATAGAAAGAACGGAAGGGAAGTGCATGAAGCTGGTTGAACTTGGGCATGAGAGGAGGTGGTGACAGAAGCCAATGAAAGAAGCAGCTATTAAAGGGGCATGTAATGGTGCAAAGTGCGCAAGTCCCAAGCAATGCACAATTTATTGATCCTACGCTATGCAGTTTACATGGTTACACAAATTGTGGAGTGAAGCTGCAGGGGATTAAGAAGCTTCTGAGCTGAAGAAGAGCAGCGTGCGATGAGGGAGAAAAGGTGAGTAAAGGCACCTACATTAAAAGAAATAAATAATGTCAACAGCACCTGTCTAATTATTTAATGGCAAAATAGGGGGGCGTCTATTTTTAGAAGCCTGTTCCTTTAAATGTCAATAATATCTGTCATCTGTCGATAATACAGAGCACCATTAACTCATGAAACATTATTTTCTCCAGGTCCCACGTGCTCGATGTAATGATTGTCATGCAGGACACAGAAAAGCCCCTAATGGGGGGTATCATATCTGCTATGACTGTGTGGAGTGTTCAGAGGGAGAGGTGTCAAATGTAACGGGTAAAAATGAATGTCAACAAAATGTTTATATAATTATCATTAATGCTTTGATCAGGATCAGCCCAAGAAATTGTACAGCCTAGGTCCAAGAATTTAATTTGCCCCCCCACCACCAATACCAAAACATACCGATGCGCAACACAGAGCTCAACACCAATAAAACCCACAGTAATGTGCAGTGCATATATATCCAGGCAAGATCCCCCAGAATTTATTATACCCAGGCAAGGCCCCAGAATTATATATACCTAAGCAAGGCCCTAGAATTATATATACCCTGGCAAGATCCCCCAGAATATAATATACCCAGGCAAGATCCCCCAGAATATAATATACCCAGGCAAGATCCCCCAGAATTTAATCTACCCAGGCAAGATCCCCCAGAATTTAATATACATAGGCCTGAGCCCAGTATGCGGGGTAGTCGGTCTAGTGTAGGGATGAGGTGAACACCATGTTCGGTTCGCATTCAAACAATTTCAAAAGTTCGAGTTCGTACGCAAACCAGATCCGAACTCAATGCAAGTCAATGGAACTCGAACGTTCGATTTTTAGAATGCCCTCCAAGAGGGCAGATATGCTAGATATTTGCCATAAAAGGCGTATGGGGGTCCAGGTAGTGCCCTGGGGGACAGGAAACAAGGACAAGAAGTTAAAAATAAAAATGTTTTTAAAGGAACAGTGAGTTTTCCATGAAATAAAGGTTAAGAATAAAAACAAAAAATTCCATCAAATATAGTGCCTAGGAGGTCCCCATAACCTGCCCGTGAAATGGTAGATTTGTAGGATGTATAGAAACATTTAAAAAAAAAATGACATTTCAAATGACGGTAAATGGTTTTCCTTTAATCTATTCATAAACATCTGCTTGGGGCGGCAGCCTGTATGGAAAGAGGAGACGTTTTAGAACACACATAACAAGTTTATGGTGAAACTTATGCAGACTTTGGATGAAAGTAACAATAGGTGCTTTAAAACTGGGCCATTAGTGTCGGCAACAGTGCCGTCACACCGTAACCCCTCTGTGGTATTGTGGAAGAGTGCAGGGTTGGACCCTGTGG
This sequence comes from Leptobrachium leishanense, assembly GCA_009667805.1. Classification (NCBI taxonomy): domain Eukaryota; kingdom Metazoa; phylum Chordata; class Amphibia; order Anura; family Megophryidae; genus Leptobrachium; species Leptobrachium leishanense. The sequence continues at coordinate 12,803 of RXON01003467.1, forward strand.
TCCAATATTAAAATGATATGAATCTGGTATAGGCGTCAGTGGCAGTGCACCCAAATATTGTGCCTTTGGTGGCAGCAAGTGCATTCACACCGTAACACCTCTGAGGTATTGTGGAAGAGTGCAGGGGTGGACTCTGCATTCAAATATTAAAATGATTGGAATCCTGTACACGCGTCAGTGCACCCACATATTGGGCCTTTGGTGTCAGCTAGTGCCTTCACACCGTAACCCTCTGAGGTATTGTGGAAGAGTGCAGTGGTGGAGGTTTTGGGAATGCAGAAGAGATCCCCGATCTATTCAGTTACATCAGCATCAGGGGAGTGATAGTTGCTGATCCAGGACGGATTCATTTTTATAAATGTCAGCCGGTCTACAGAGTCGGTGGACAGACGCACTCTTGTCTGTGACAAAACCTCCAGCAGCACTGAATGTCCTTTCGGAAAGCAAGCTAGATGAAGGGCAACCTAGTAGCTGCATAGCATATTGGCTAAGTTCTGGCCAGTGATCCAATCTCAACACCCAGTAAGCCAGTGGATCATCTGCTGGAAAGGTATCCAGGTCTGCCCTTGCCCCTAGGTAGTCCTGCACCATATGGTGAAGACGCTGGCAATGGGTGCCTACATTTGACGTCCCTGGGCGTCGAGGACTAAAAAAATTTAAAAAGGCATCAGTCAAGTGTCCCTGGCCTTCACCGCTCTTCCTCTGATCATCTGCAGCCTTATAAGCACCTGTGCCATCACTTGGTAAACTACCAGTGCCTGGAAAGGTGTTACACAAGTGTCACTTTAGAGCGTCCAAGTTGTTTCATCCTGTGCTCCCTCTGTGAGGGCAGGGTGAGCTCTGCAACCTTACCCTTGTATCATGGATCAAGAAGGATTGCCAGTAATGATCCCGCTCCTTGATAGCACAAATCCTGGGGTCCTTTAGCAGGCTTTGCAGGATAAGGGAGCCCATGCAGCGTAGGTTGGAGGTGGCATTAGCTTCAGAGTGTTCCTGAGCACTGAGGATGACCGTATCGTACACTACCTCCTCCCAGCCATGTACTAGTCCTTGGGTTTCTGGGGACACAAAACCCTCGCTTGAGGAATCCCCACCTTCAATGCCCCCACAACTTACATATTCCTACTCCTCATCCTTCTCCTGTCTGATCTGAGGACCCGCAGGAATGTTGTTGGCGTAAAGACTGGGGCCTTGAGAGCTAGAGAAGTCCTCCTCTTCCTCCCGCTGCTCTGCCTCTAGTGCCACATTTATAATTCCCTGCAAAGTGCACTCTAGCTGGAAAACTAAAGGAATTGTGTCACTGATGCATGCACTGTCCCTGCTCACCATCCTCGTTGCCTCCTCAAATGGTGACAGTACAGTGCATGCATCCTTGATCATCAGCCACTGCAGGGAAAAAAAAAAACAAGTTGACCTGAACCTGTCCTTGTGCCATACTCACACAGGTACTCATTGATGGCCCTCTGCTGCTTGTGCAGATGCTGCAGCATTGCCAATGTCGAGTTCCACCTGGTGGGCATGTCTCATATCAGACGGTTTGTGGAAGGTGGAATTCTCTTTGAATTTCTGCCAGGCGAACACTTGCTGGAAATGAAAATCTGAAGTGGCTGCAGACTTTTCTGGCCTGACTGAGAAGCTCTTCCAGCCCTGGGTACCTGGTTAGGAAACGCTGTACCACCATATTTAGTACGTGTGCTAGTCATGGTACATGCGTCAACTTACCCAGGCGTAGGGCGGAGAGAAGATTGCTGCCATTATCACAGACGATCATTCCCAGCTGAAGCTGGCGTGGTGTTAACCATCTCTGCGCCTGCCCCTGCCGAGCTGACAGAATTTCTGGCCCAGTGTGGCTCCTGTCCCCTAAACAAACCAGCTCAAGCACAGTATGGCATCTTTTTGCTTGAGCCATTGCGTAGCCCCTGCCACGCGTCAGTTTAACTGCCACTTCGCCAGAGACATTGAAGGAGGAGGAGCAGGAGGATGAGGAAGAGGTGGTGGAACAGAAAAGATAGTATAAGCAGCTTTCTGGAGGCATGGTGGATGAGCAAGCTCCAGCACAGAGCCCCGTCCTGGATCCCTCCCAGCTGCAAGCAGAGGTACCCAGTGTGCCGTGAAGAAAATGTATCGGCCCTGTCCATGCTTGCTGGACCACGTGTCTAAAGTAATGTGCACCTTGCTGCTGACTGCCTTTCCCAATGACTCCATAACATTGTCTTCCATGTGCTGGAATGGCCTTCCGTGAAAAGAAATGGCATTTTGTAACCTGCCACTGTGGTACAGCACATTCGGCAAATTCATGGAAGGAAGCAGAGTCCACAGCTGGAAAGGCAGCAGCTGTAATGTGAGTAATTTTGCCAAGCTGGCATTTAGACGTTGTGCATGTGGATGGTTGGTACAATATTTTTTCTTCCGCTGCAGCAGCTGGGGCAACGAGATCTGACTGCATAAATCTGCAGCTGATGGGATGCTGGCAGATTCAGAGGAAGGGTGTGGTACACCCATTACTGTAGCATCATCCCTGTCAGTGGAGGTTGTAGGCAATGACATGGCAGGACATATAGTGGGGGTAGAGACAGATAGGGTGGAGGAGGACCTATGCAAAGTGTTGTGCCAACAGGATGTGTGGCAGGTGGTCATGTGTCACATCAAACACGTGGTACCCAAGTGTCTGATGTCTTTCCCACGCTTGATCCTCTTCCAACATAGCTTAAAAATAGCAACGCTGCAGTCTGCTGCACATGTCGTGAAGAACTCCCAGACAGCAGAGAACCTGGACGTGTGCTGCGAGACAACAGCGCTCTGCACCTGAGAAGCTCTTACATCTGATGCCTTGGACTGGCTAGTGCTACGGTTGGTCATAGAGGATGTTCTGCCTCATTTTTGTTGTGCCTCCTCCTCCTCCCTTGACTCCTCTGATCAGGCACCCATGTGGAGTCAGTAACCTCATCATCATTGTCATCACCCCCTATCTCTTCATCACTGGAGCAAACCTCGCAATATGCTGCAGCTGCTGGGTGTGTCACTGGCACCCCCTCCCTCTAGGTTGATTCTACTCCCTTCCTCAACCTCAGAGTTTGAATCAGAGCACTGGACTTCCTGCGCATCCTCAAGCAGCATGTCACGGTCACTGTAGTCAAAAAATTCAGCTGACTCCTCCGTGTATGGTGGTGAGGCTACGGCAGGAGTAGCTGTGGACATGGTGGCTGCATTAGATGTTTTGGCAGCTGAGGTGGACTGTAAAGCACTACAAGTCTGGCTGGCAGAGGACTCAGAGGATGAGGATGGCCTGGTTAGCCAATCCTGCAAATCCTCTGTATGTTGCTGTTGCTTAAGACGGCCAGCACCAGTTAGAAAGGACAAGCGTGCCCCTGCAGAGAATGCACCACGTCCAAGACTACCAGGGGCACAGCCTCCCGACACAGAGGCTGCTTGCCCTCTTATTTGTGTCTGGGAGCGTCTGCCTGTCCTTTTTGGTCTTTCTGACGTGGTGAGTGATAGATACAGATTTTCCAGAACAATGCTATAACTCAGTGATACAGCCTGATAGCCTTTGCAGTGGCAACACACAGATTCAAATTCACACAGCTCTGGTATAAGTCAGTGATACAGCCTGATAGCCTGGCAGCAGCTGGCAGTGAAAAGACACAGATTACAATTCCCAGATATCTGCTAGAAGTATGTGGGACCCCCCTGATAGCTGGCAGTGCGAAGACACAGATTACAATTCACAGAACTCTGCTAGACGTCTGTGAGACACACATAAAAGAACAATCTCCTCTCACTCCTACGAAAAAAAACACGCGCTGGTGCTGTGTGAAGCCTTATATAGTGTGCTGCGGGACTTAGCTCTGTGAGCCCATCATTGGGCAAAATTTGCCTAATCAGGACTCTGTGCCCTGGTTGGCATAGTCTTGCTAACACTGCTAACACTGAGCAGAAGGGCAACACCTTTCATGTGGCTGCCACTTGCACAAAATGATGCAGGGATGGATCCTGGCAGTCACGGATCCTGACAGTATGTACTGTATGTGTGTGTGTGTGTCTGTATATGCAATTATGTGTAATATGCATTTAAGTGCAATAATATTTGAATACAATATAAGTGAAGGTGGTGTGTATGCAACTGGTCAAAGCCACTCCTAGGACCTGTTTATGGAGATGTGCAAAGGCCTATTTCAGCACCTTCACTACAATGCCATAAGCCAAGAAACACGCTGTAATACGCCCCAAAGAAGCTCCTTTACTTCTTTTTGGCGTAGGGCATTTTACAGCGCATTCCTACGCGCATGGGGGTAGCATTCAACCTGAACTAAGCTTTCAGTATGGGTGCATCTTAAATATATTGTCTGTATTTTATTTTTGAGATGCACTCGCACTGAAAGCTTAGTTCAGGTTGAGTGCTACCCCCCATGTGTTTTATATATATATATATTTGCATGGGGTCTGTTTATGGGGGTATATAACATAGTTAGCTATATATAAAATAAATATGTATATTTTTCAAAGCACTTAAAAAAAGTGCACCGGTTTCCATATCTCCTGGTGTAGTTTGTGGTTTTTGTTGGTGTATCATATTGTGTGTGAGCAGCAGACACATTATATAGATTTCATACATATTGCAGATTAGCGTCATTACGGTCTTTTTCTGTTTGATCACATATAAAGCGATACCTTGTTTCCATACTTGGCATTCATTGGATCAGAGTTAGAGGCTTCCATATGTAAATGCATATCATGCAATGCGTGCGCCATGGCGTGGACTTCATGGTAATATCTGATGGTGCCATAGTCTTCAAATGTAGCGATGCCTTTCATTGTTTCGTTTCCAGTGCAGACTCGTGGAATTATTTTAAACATGTGCTGAAAATGCTTAAACCTTTGATGTCTTTGAATTATACAATTATATCCAAAAAACCAAATATCCTGAAGCCACGGGTCATTTACCCAATTAGTTATGTTAATAATATTAAAAAACCAATTAACTACAGGAATTTCATATGACTTTGATGTGAAACCCAAACTCCCATTAAATGGTATGACAGGAGATGATCCTGACATCCAAAGTATTGTCCATGATGCTACCATGATGATTGTGATGTTTTCTAAGGTTTTTACCGATTTTTTGAAAAAAACCAAACAATCATGTGAACAAGTCCCAGTCGCTATGAGAACCTGAGAGGTCGATCTCCCAATAACGGTGAAAGCCTTCCTTTGTCTTTCTGGTGCGGCTGACATTTTTACGATATAATCAATGCAGATACCGTGACCGGTGATCATACGGCTCAGCTCTTGGAGATCCCTCTCTCCACTTTCATTATCTGATGTGACCATTCCAACCCAGTTCCAATCAAAATGTTTCAGCAACTTTACAAGAGCTCCATAATGTACTTTATCTGGAACCACCCGGAACAAGTGAGGGAAATGGGTTCTGTCATTTAGGAGGGAGTTGGTTGAACCAGATGTGATCTAGAAAGAATAAAACCACATGTTTTAAACAATAGCCAATGTATTAAAGATTTATTTGTCTGTATGTATTGTGGTAGGGTCGCTCAGAGAAGCACAGGATTTGGATGTGTACCTCTTTTATTGAACGCCACAAAACAAAGTCTCTTTAAACACTGGGTACACTTGTATTACCAAACAAAATTAAACACAAACAAATTGGCCTACTCCTTCCTTTAGGAGACTAACTAAACAAATTTGTCCCTTCACTATGGGATACTGGAGCAGCTATTCTGCCCCCAGTATAAACAAAAACTCTGTCCCTTTTTAAATACCTGCCAGCAAGTCTGGAGTTCTGTGCATTCCACACCTCAGTCTTTCAAACGCAATCATTTTCTGCCTTCCTCTTGTTCTGGGAACTGCTATATTGGCTTGTTAAGGAGTTGCAGCTGTGGCTGCTGCCAGGGAAGGTGTAACCCCTTACTGACCAGGATATACTGCATCATTCAGCCTCCTGCTAACATACACAGATTCCCATACTCTGTCACACATTCCCCTCCCCAGCCTAACACAGGTATGTGAAGCGGCCACCTCAGCCAGCCCATGCACTTGAGACAGATCATCGGCATTGCCATGAAGGAGACCTGTCCTATGTCGTACCACAAAGCTGAATGGCTGCAAGGACAGAAACCATCTAGTGATCCAAGAGTTATTCTCCCTATTGGTATGCATCCACTTCAACAGGGCATGGTCAGTGATAAGGGTGAAGCGCCTGGCCAATAAGTAATAGCGGAGCGTTTCCAAGGCCCATTTGATCACTAAGCACTCTTTTTCTACCGTAGCATAGCGTTGTTCCCGTGGCAGCAGTTTCCGACTCAGATACAAAACTGGATGTTCCTCGTCGGCAACATACTGAGACAAAACTGCACCCAGAAAGAAGTATCACTCACATTCTGGTGTGTCTCAATCAGACACTAGATGCTCCAGGCAGCTGGCAGTGTTCGATGGGAATGCCGGATTTCCCCCAGGATTGCAGTCGTGTCTCTCCAGTAAAAGCTGGACGCCAAACGTTCGTTTAAAAAGGCAAATTTATTAAAAATAAATAAAACAAAATTGTAGGTATAACACCTATATGCGTTTCGCGAGATACCTCGCTTCCTCAGTAGGTGTAATGCCTATTAAACACAAGACTACATATATAGCTGACAAAAGACATTGAAATTTAAAAATGGGAGGTGCCTTCAAATTAGCATAGCAAGGAACCTAATTGATATGCATACCTCTGTTGTGTATATGTATCGTTCCTTTTTTTTTTACAACAGAGGTATGCATATCAATTAGGTTCCTTGCTATGCTAATTTGAAGGCACCTCCCGTTTTTAAATTTCAATGTCTTTTGTCAGCTATATATGTAGTCTTGTGTTTAATAGGCATTACACCTACTGAGGAAGCGAGGTATCTCGCGAAACGCGTATAGGTGTTATACCTACAATTTTGTTTTATTTATTTTTAACTAGGTGTAAAGCCTGCCCAGAGGGCAGTCTATTGATAAGTGTGGAGCGTATGAATGTTGGTGGAAAGGAAAACACAGCAGCATAATTATACTCTAGGTGCTCTTTTGCTCTGCTTGGTGCTCTGCTCTGTGCCGTTTATTGTGCTCTGCTCTGTGCTCTGTGCCATTTATTGTGCTCTGCTATGTGCCGTTTATTGTGTTCTGTTCTGTGCTCTTATTGGTGCTCTTGTGCTCTGATCGGTGCTCTGCTTGGTGCTCTGCTCTGTGCCGTTTATTGTGCTCTGCTCTGTGCTCTGCTCAGTGCCGTTTATTGTGCTGTGCTCGGCTCTGTTGCATTTATTGTGCTCTGCTCTGTGCTCTGCTCTGAGCCATTTATTGTACTGTGCTCGGCTCTGTGCCTTTTATTGTGCTCTGCTCTGTGCTGTTTATGGCTCTGTGCTCAGCTCTGTGTCGTTTATTGTGCTGTGCTCGGCTCTGTGCTTGGCTCTGTGCCGTTTATTGTGCTCTGCTCTGTGCTCTGGGCCGTTTATGGTGCTGTGCTCGGCTCTGTGCTCGTGTTCTGCTCCGTGCTCTGATCGATGCTCTTGTGCTCTGCTTGGTGCTCTGCTCTGTGACGTTTATTGTGCTCTGCTGTGCCATTTATTGTGCTGTGCTTGGCTCTGGGCTCTGCTCTGTGCCGTTTATTGTGCTCTGATCTGTGCGTCGTTTAATGTGCTGTGCTTGGCTCTGTGCCATTTATTGAGCTCTGCTCTGTGCCGTTTATGGCTCTGTGCCCGGCTCTGTGTTGTTTATTGAGTTGTGCTCGGCTCTGTGCTTGAATCAGTGCCGTTTATTGTGCTCTGCTCTGTGCTCTGCGCGTTGCCGTTTATGGTACTGTGCTCGGCTCTGTGCCATTTATTGTGCTGTGTTCGGATCTTTGCCATTTATTGTGCTCTGCTCTGTGCCGTTTATGTCTCTGTGCCGTTTACTGTGCTCGGCTGTGCTTGGCTCTGCGCTGTTTATTGTGCTTGGCACTGTGCTGTTTACTGTGCTTGGCTCAGTGTTGTTTACTGTGCTTGGCTCAGTGTTGTTTACTGTGCTTGGCTCAGTGCTGTTTACTGTGCTCTGGTCTGTGCTCTGCTCTGTGCCGTTTATTGTGTTGTGCTTGACTCTGTGCTTGGCTCTGTGCTTGGCTCTGTGCCGTATATTGTGCTGTGCTGGGCTCTATGCTTGGCTCTGTGCCGTTTATAGTGCTCGGCTCTGTGCCATTTATTGTGTTGTGCTCGGCTCTGTGCCGTATATTGTGCTCTGCTCAGTTCTGTTTATTGTGCTCTGCTCGGTGTTCTGCGCCGTTTATTGTGTTGTGCTTGGTTCTGTGCTCGGCGCCGTTTATTGTGCTCTACTCTGTGCCGTTTATTGTGCTGTGCTCGGCTCTGTGCTGTTTATTGTGCTTGGCTCTGTGATCGGCTCTGTGACGTTTATTGTGCTCGGCTCTGTGCCGTTTATTGTGCTGTGCTCGGCTCTGTGCTCGGCTCTGTGCTCGGCTCTGTGGCGTTTATTGTGCTCGGCTCTGTGGCGTTTATTGTGCTCTGCTCTGTGCCATCTATTGTGCTGTGCTTGGCTCTGTGCTTGGCTCTGCGCTGGACTCTGTGCTCGGCTCCGTGCCGTATATTGTGCTCTGCTCTGTGCTGTTTATTGTGCTCTGCGCCGTTTATTGTGTTGTGTTTGGTTCTGTGCTCGGCACCGTTTATTGTGCTCTGCTCTGTGCCTTTTATTGTGCTGTGCTTGGCTCTGTGCCGTTTATTGTGCTGTGCTCTGTGCCGTATATTGTGCTGTGCTCGGTTCTGTGCCGTTTATTGTGCTCGGCTCTGTGCCGTCTATTGTGCTGTGCTCGGCTCTGTGGCGTTTATTGTGCTCGGCTCTGTGGCGTTTATTGTGCTCGGCTCTGTGGCGTTTATTCTGTTGTGCTCGGCTCTGTGATGTTTATTGTGCTTGGCTCTGTGCCGTCTATTGTGCTGTGCTCGGCTCTGTGGCGTTTATTGTGCTCGGCTCTGTGGCGTTTATTCTGTTGTGCTCGGCTCTGCGCTCGGCTCTGTGCTTGGCTCTGCGCCAGGCTCTGCGCCAGGCTCTGCGCTCGGCTCCGTGCCATATATTGTGCTCTGCTCTGTGCCATTTATTGTGCTCTGCGCCGTTTATTGTGTTGTGCTTGGTTCTGTGCTCGGCGCCGTTTATTGTGCTGTGCTTGGCTCTGTGCCGTTTATTGTGCTGTGCTTTCTGCCGTATATTGTGCTGTGCTCGGCGCTGTGCCGTTTATTGTGCTCGGCTCTGTGGCGTTTATTGTGCTTGGCTCTGTGGCGTTTATTCTGTTGTGCTCGGCTCTGTGCTCGGCTCTGTGCCGTCTATTGTGCTCTGCTCTGTGCCGTCTATTGTGCTCTGCTCTGTGCCGTCTATTGTGCTGTGCTTGGCGCTCTGCTCTGTGCTGGGCTCTGCGCTGGGCTCTGCGCTCGGCTCAGCTCTGCGCTCAGGTGCTGGGCTCGGCTCTGCGCTCAGGTGCTGGGCTCTGTGCTCAGGTGCTGGGCTCGGCGCTGGGCTCGGCTCTGCGCTGGGCTCTGTGCTCAGGTGCTGGGCTCTGCGCTCGCTCTGCGCTCAGGTGCTGGGCTCTGTGCTGGGCTCTGCGCTCAGGTGCTGGGCTCTGCGCTCAGGTGCTGGGCTCTGTGCTGGGCTCTGCGCTCAGGTGCTGGGCTCTGCACTCAGGTGCTGGGCTCTGCGCTGGGCTCGGGTGCTGGGCTCGGGTGCTGGGCTCGGTGCTGGGCTCGGGTGCTGGGCTCTGGGCTCGGTGCTGGGCTCGGGTGCTGGGCTCGGGTGCTGTGCTCGGTGCTGGGCTCTGGGCTCGGTACTGGGCTCTGGGCTCAGTGCTGGGCTCATTGCTGTGCTCGGTGCTGGGCTCTGGGCTCAGTGCTGGGCTCTGGGCTCGGTGCTGGGCTCGGTGCTGGGCTCTGGGCTCGGTGCTGGGCTCGGTGGCGTTTTCACGCGTTTTCGCGCGCTTTCAACATTGGTGGTCCTGCGGCGGGAGGTGCGTGGCAACCTCCGTAACAGGCTTTGGGAGTGCTGCGGCGGGAGGCGCGCGCGCGCACCCGGCTGCGCGCGCATCCAACCTCCGTAAGACGCTTTGGGCGTGCTGCGGCAGTTGGCGCTCGCGCACCCGGCTGCACGCGCATCCAACCTCCACAGCACCCTGTGGGCTGCCGCGCATGCGCAGAGTAAGGCTTGGCGACGGACACGCCAAGCCTTACTCTATTATAGAGTAGATAAATTTGCATTTTTTAAACGAACGTTTGGTGTCCAGCTTTTACTGGAGCGACAAGACTGCAAATCCTGGGGGAAATCCGGCATTCCCATCAAACACTGCCGGCTGCCTGGAGCATCTAGTGTCTGATTCACACCAGAATGTGAGTGATACTTCTTTCTGCTTTTCTCGCTGTGTAGAAAAATTACTACGCTATGGTAGCGTTTTTGCTTATTTCTAAAGGTAAACAGAAAGAAAGAAGACACTCTTTGAAGGAAGCGCTGACTCAATCGTTTTTTCCCTCGATTTCTACTTTTTCTGGTGGGTTTGGATATACCACCCATCGAAAGAGACAGCATCTGATTCAATCGAAGAACTGTTTATTTCTCATTATACCATTATATTTTTATCCATATACAATCAGTTTTTGTGGAACATTTCACAATTGTCTCCTCTAGGTGGCGCCATTGACACAGGCTTCTCTCCTATATAGCATTGTGACTTCTTTTGTGAATGGCTATCCAAGTTGATCTACAATCCTTGTCCTATATCCTACCTGTTGTCTGGCTGCCTTAGAGTGTTGAGAGTGCAAAGAGATAAATTTGGAAGAAGCATACAGAATGTCATTGATTTAAGTCTCGAGGGTATCACCTCCCTGCAGGATGTTAATAAAAACATTAATGCACTTGAACATATGCTTTCTAAAGAACTTAGAAATAAATTAGACATAGCTATGCTTGAGCACTATCTTAAAGAGGGATTAACCCGTAGTGGTTTACGTTTCTATAAAAATCCGACATTCGATTGAGATGATAAAGTTCTATTTGAAAGATGGGAGAAAAACTTAGAAAGTTTTTCATTCAAAATGATGGAAAAGATCATAGAACGTAGGAAAGAGATACTAGAAGAGCTTAATATTAACATTGAGGAGAAACAAAAGGAATTGGAAGCAACTCTAGAACCTGATAAAATGAAAGTCATGATTGGAAAACTAGAAGAGAGACTAGAGAAATTAGAAGTAGATGTGGTTAACAGGAAAAAATCTAAATATGCAAGAGACAAGGATGATTATATGAAAGGTGATGTGTGGAAATTGCACACTCCACAACCTTCTCCCTACATTAGGCGAAATGACAATTGGAGAATGAACAACAATTATGGAAGGAAGCCCTCTCAATCCTATCAGGGCATTTTTTCTCAGAGGAGAAGATATACCAATCAATCATCCTATATGCAATTGCAACAATACCGAGGCAGGGCAAAACGACAATATGTAGGTTTCAGATCGTCTGAAACCTATGGCCCAGAGAGGAACAACTTGTCCGATGTGGCACAGCAATCAGCAGTAGACATGTGCATTCATATTAGTACTAAAACGATTTAGTCTGAATTTTGGGATAATTTAGTTTTAGTATGACTCAAGAGATACAAAACTGCTTAGTACAAAAATGAAAGAAACTAAAATAAAATGCACTACATTTTAGTTTCAGTCCTTTTTGTTATTACATTGATGAGTGAAGGAGACCAGCAATGAAGAGCGCAACATCGCAAAGCTACAGAAAAGGTTTGTATGCGTAATCCTTCCTGACCCCTACCCGAAACTCAGACAGTGAGAGCTCCAGAATACTCACTCGCAGCACAGACAGCCAGCACAGGAGAGGAAACCTTTACTTAACCCTTGCATGTCTATGAGGCAGACAAGATGATAAAAGCAGCTGGAGAAGGAAAACATTCAAATAAATCACACTGAAAGCTAATGACAGAGGAGGGCCAGATAGTAAAAACCCCTTTATAACAAGCAGAGCTGGAAGAAAAGAGGGACTTTATAAAACGTGTGTTCTCTCCCCTCCTGCTCTGCATAATAAGGGCTTATATAGGGTCTGATACATTTTATTTTATCCAGGAGCACTATCCCCCTTTCCTCATCTATAATACACATTTTATATAAAGTCCCTCTCCTCTCCCAGTGCTGCTTGTTATAAAGTTTTTTTTTTATGTCTGATACATTTAGTATCCAGCTCTCACAGTTACTCTGTCATTATGAGCCTTCAATGTGATTTATTTGAATGTTTTCCCTGGATTTAAAGTGCTTTATTTCAATATAAAAATAAATTTGCACCAGTCATCTCTTCTCTGAGCTTTCAGACTGATTTACGTTAATATTTTCCCTCTCCCCTGCTTTTATATTCCTGTGTCTCCCCCACAGAGATACAAAGTTTAAGTAAAAGTTCTCACTCCTGTGCTGGATAAGCATTACATTCCGAAGTTCTGAAATTCCGAAGTTGTTGTATTCATTATACAGAGAGGGGTATTAATTAATGCAGGAGGATGTTATCTACATTATACAGAGAGGGGTATTAATTAATGCAGAAGGATGTTCTATACATTATACAGAGAGGAGCCTTTTTTTTAGCCCTTTAAATCCAGTGGCTGTGAGCACGGAGATCGGCAGCTTGTTATATTATCTCTCAGTACAATGTATCAAGCTCAGCTGTTACAGTAACTGACTGTAACAGCGCTCAGAGTTTCAGTAAAACTAGGAAATAATATCGTTCTAACCTCTTATATATAAAAATATTATTTACTAGTTTTACTGAAACTCTGAGCGCTGTGATGAGCAGCAGTCAATTACTGTAACAGCTTTGCCTGACACATTGTGCTGAGAGTGAGAGATACTGTAACAAGCAGCAATCTCAGCCCTCTGAGGAGCCACTACAATAGTAATTGTATCCACTGGTTTTCGGATGAATGAAATTGGTTTTCATACTGAAGAACTGAAAACGAATTTCTTTAGCAACTAAATAAATTGCATTTTAGGACTAATCCATTAGTTCAAAACAAAATTTTGTGCTGTGCACATGTCTAATCAGCAGGCAACCACATCCCTCCTAAACCCATGCATCCAACTATCTCTAGTGTCAGAAATAAAGAATATATGGGAAAAACCAACATCAACCCTTAAGCAGGGAAATGAGGCAATCTCAGTCGAGAACAAATCCAACATCTGATTATGGGATAGTGTTGAATACCAGATTCCAACCCCTTGAAGATCAGGAATCAGAGGAGGTTTTTTGGGAGACGAAACCGAAATGGAGAAATCGAAGTCCCAAGAACAGGAGAGAGTGCCCACAGCAAGTATCCACATACCAAAGAGGAATACTAGGAGAATTAAACACAAACCACCACGGATACAGCTCTCCATTAAAGAGACAGGCACCCGAAAGAGAGGAAAACGAGGAGGATTATTATCTCAAACAAAAATCGAAAAAGAGGAAGGAGATAACATCACATGGAATTTTTAATCTTAGGAACAAGACTTTAGAAACAAAACACATACAGGTATTAAATAAGGGTTTAAAGTTTGCACCCTCAAATAAATTGGACAAATATGGCATATATATTGACATTCAGAAATTCAAGAGAAATCTGTGCCTTAAAAAATTATTTTTGAAAGATGCTGTCACGCAACAGATCCAACCAAAAGATGAATGGATCCATACAGACCTGAAGAACAAATCTCATTTTTTTCCCCGGCACCTGGTTTCCAAGGAAATAACCACCTTTGAAAACATGGTCCTTAATGATATATAAAAAATTCAACCAACAAACAGATCGAATCTTATGAAAGATGAGAGAGAAGCACTGCAACAGTTAGCTAATGATGATACACTGATCATAAAACCGACGGTCAAGGGGGGGATTGTACTTCTGAACAAAGTAGACTATTTAACAGAATCATCTAGAATTCTGAATGATGTCTCTACATACACTATCTTAACGGGCAATCCGACCACTACTGTAAAGGAGCTATTCGATGAGTTCATTAGGAAAGGTGAAGAACTGGGGATATTAAATGAAAAAGAGGCATCCTACTTGACAGTAGAGCATCCCATTGTCCCTGTATTTTACTACCTTCCTAAAATACATAAGAACACACATACACCCCCGGGGAGACCTATCATTTCTGGCATAGGTTCAGTATCGAGCCATACATCGGAATATTTAGATATATTATTACAACCACTTGTGAGAAAAATTCCCTCCTACTTGAAAGATACAGGAGATATTATTCGGATTCTTCAACAAATTGAATATAAAGATCATTTGCTGTTAGTTACTTGCGATGTTAGATCACTATACATCTGTATTCCGCATGATAGAGGTTGTCAGGCAGTTAACGATACACTTCTGAACGATCAAGAGGTTTATGACGACCAAAGGAAGTTTATCTTGGAAGGGCTCAATTTGATCTTAAATAATATTTTTTTCTGGCATGATGACAAATTTTATTTTCAGACCACGGGAACTACCATGGGCAGTAAGGTGGCACCTAGTTATGCCAATATCTATATGGCTCAATGGGAAAAAGAGTGGATTGAAAATGACCACAGATGGAAGGATCAGATTCTTCTATACAAACGCTATATAGACGATCTGTTTATACTATGGCAGGGTTCTATAGATGATCTTCTTCTCTTAATGCAACATCTCAACGGAAATGACTGGGGAATCCAGTTGAAGTTCCAATACAGCAACACTGAAGTCAACTTTCTTGATTTAAATATTTATATAGAAAATTATCTTATAAAAACTAGAACGTTTTTCAAGGCTGTGGAAGTCAATAGCTATATTGAAAAAAACAGTTGCCATTTATGGCGTTGGCTGGATAATGTCCCCAGAAGCCAATTCCTACGTATCAGAATAAACTGTACTGATGACAGCGAGTTTCTCATACAATCTCAACGATTGCAGAAAGAGTTTGAAGAAAAGGGTTATCCACGTGAACATCTAGACAACACTAGACAGGATATCTTGAAGATAGACCAGTCAAAAACCCTTCAATCAAAGAGCTTGAAAAAAGCGGCAACCCAACAATTACCTGTCAATACACAGAAAATTATCAGCAAATTAAACGAATTTTTGAAAAATACTGGCTTATTTTATTAAAAGATGGTGATTTACAACAGATTTTAAACGAACATCCCACTGTTATTTTTAGAGGAACAAAAAATTTAAATCATCTTGTAAAGAGCCAATCAAGGAATCGTATACAAAAAAATCTGTTTATTATGGAGAAAGGATTTTACGGTTGTGGCAATTGCCTTAGTTGCCGCACCACGGGCAATAAGAAAAGACACATTAAGTCATTCCAAGATAAAGCTGGAAAAAATTCTTATAAGATTCATAGTGTTATGACCTGCTTTTCCAAGAATATTATCTAGTTATTAATTTGCCCTTGCGGGAAGTTTTATATTGGACGAACCATCAGAAGCCTAAATGTAAGAATAAGGGAACATCTTAATAACATAAAAAAGGGCATAGATGCACATTCAGTCCCTCGACACTTTAAAGAAGTCCACAGCAAGGACCCTAAGGGAACACCGTTTTTTGCTATACAGCAGGTTGATCGACATTGGAGAGGTTGTGATTTTCTGCAGAAAATTAACAGAATAGAAATGAAGTGGATCTATGTCCTTAATACCCTTATACTACATGGCCCAAATCAGGACTTTGAGCTCTGTCATTTTTTATGAGCATTTTGTAATTATGATTATTATTTTCTGATTACAGTCATTTTTTTTATATCAAAATTTGTCCATGCACTTCCATTACCAGTATTTTCTGTTCTCTCTACACAAGATCATTTTCACTTGTTACTACCTCTTTTTCTCTTTACGTCTTTTTCTCTTTCTTTTCTTTTTCTTTATTGCCTTTACCACTTATTATTTATCACCCAGTTAGTTTTAATTTTATTTATTTTTATTTTTATTTTCATTTTTATTTTTATCTTTATTCTCATTTAAATTTTTATTTACATTTTTATTTTTATATTTATATTTTATTTTATTTAACTTTCTTTTCACAACAAATCAGGTTTCACGTTCTATTCATACATTACATCCCATTTATAGATTTCACTATACTAGCAGCTTCCGCTAAAATATTCTAAACTTCTAAAAATTCTTATTTTTCGGCAAACTAGCGTTCAAATAGATACTCCCATTCCTTTCTGTTTCTGAGGATACATGGTAATATAACCTGTATTCACATTAAATATCTTGTCTTTATTTACCCACGTTAGGAACACTTTGGATTTAACCATTTAAGTGCTTACATTTTGCACTTACATTAAGCACCTTAATTGTATAGTTTTGTAGATGTTAGCTAACGAGCTTTTAAAGGGAAAGCCTTATCTTTCCCTGTCTCTGTGGACATACATGCACATAATCCATATATTTAGATATCTTGTATAGTCCTCTATAAAGCACTTGATCTCTATAAAACACCTGAATCACACATTTTAAATAAGTCTCTACCTGTCCAGGCCCTTCCAAAATAAATAGCTCACCCGAAGGCATATACAAGCGATACCTATTTGCACTTTCTGTATACTTAGTCATTTTTAAGTAATTTTCTAAGTATTTTTCTATGCACTTCAATCGTATATATTAGAGCACGTTTATCGTTTTTTACGTCTAACTGCCATGATATCTTTATTTAGGTTTTTTTGCATACTTTAACCCAGATAAAACTAAATACGGTCTATTTAATCTCGTTAGTTGAGATGTCTGATGAATTATTCTCCATGCTGGTTTACACATGTACTTAAAAACTGCATATTCTTCAGTCATTCTTATATTAAGCGATACTGCTGTCCATGAGAGCTTTCATGCTGGTCTCACCCTGTATTCCATTTGCATACCTGATTGGAATATAATTAATGTCAGATCTCAGTTTCCATTTCAGGGTTCATTTAAGAATCCACACGCTTAAATATACCTAACCACTTTAATCTCGAATTCCTATCGTCATATATATAGCGATCTCCGCATCATATTTCATATGTGGAGATTCTTAAAGCCGGTTTCGGTTTTTTGCTATTTATATTTAACTAACACCATCTTCCCATTGATTAATTATGGATCTACGATAGCTTCTGGATCTGTATGTCAACATTAGGTGTTCTATATGCATTAGACCAGGGCTCAAAATTTCAAGTCCCATGCTACTAGCCAGAGCTTAAGAGTTACTCGCCACCAGTTGCCCCACCTACTCTGCCCTTAACTCCGCCCCTAAACACACCTTCTTAAATTATCTTATGAAATTACACTGTTATATGTTTTATTCAGAATAAAGTTACAAAAATAAATAACATTATTACCCAGACCAAGACCCCAGATACCCAGGCATCAGATACATGTATACCCAAGTAATATCTTCCATTTAGTACAGACTCCTCTCCTCCAGTTTTTAGGACCAAATTAATTTGGGGTTTATGCATCTGACATATCAAGGGGAACCTAATACTCTCTCTTCATTATTCATATGCCAGATTATCAATAGAAGTTAGAAGATCCCAGGGTCAGGTTTGCCCCTTGGATGCTAATACAGATGAATCCATTAATATTTGTGTGTGATACTTCATCCCCATTTTTTTCTTTTTTGCTCCTTCCGTATCAGCCATCTCTTTCTTTATAGATTTATTTAGCATAACCTCAAATGCCTACGCCACCATTTCACCAATTATGACTCCTCAAGGGAGTTGTAGCAGTGGTGCTGGTTCTGGCGTCACTTCTGGGCGCTGATAGTTTACACCAGGGGTGGGGAACTTTTTTCTGCCAAGGGCCTCCTTTAATTCATTTCTCTCTCCCCCTCCTTTAATTCATTTCTCTCTCCCCCTCCTTTAATTCATTTCTCTCTCCCCCTCCTTTAATTCATTTCTCTCCCCTCCTTTAATTCATTTCTATCTCCCCCTCCTTTAATTAATTTCTCTCCCCCTCCTTTAATTCATTTCTCTCCCCTTCCTTAATTTATTTCTCTCCCCCCTCCTTTAATTCATTACTCTCTCCCCCTCCTTTAATTCATTTCTCTCCCCCCCTTAATTCATTTCTCTCCCCCTTTAATTCATTTCTCTCTCCCCCTCCTTTAATTAATTTCTCTCCCCCCTCTTTAATTCATTTCTCTCTCCCCTCCTTTAATTTATTTCTCTCCCCCTCCTTTAATTCATTACTCTCTCCCCTCCTTTAATTCATTTCTCTCTCCCCCTTTAAATTAATTTCTCTCCCCCCTTTTTAATTCATTTCTCTCTCCCCTCCTTTAATTCATTTCTCTCCCTCCTCCTTTAATTCATTTCTCTCTCCCCCTCCTTTTATTCAGTTCTCCCCCCTCCTTAAAATTTCTCTCTCCGCTCCTTTAATTCACCTCCCTTAAACCTGACATTGAGTAATTGAATCCGGGGCAGGGATTATCCCTGCTTCCCTCGCTCGCTGATGCACGCCGGGGATTCTCCGTCACGCTGTGCCTGGAAGATAAGGGGCACAGCGTGAAGGATGATCCAGCCTGCAGCAGTGAGGTCCAGTAAAAGTGCCGCGGGAGAAGGAATTTGCACCCCCTCCCTCCTGTTGCGCTCTGAAGTCCAATTGATTTTGCCGTATGTTCCACACCCCTCGTTTACACACTGTACCCAGCTTGACCTTTGTCTCTCGATGCTTTGGTCACTGACGCTGTTTGGGGAGACCGGTTGAGCTTCTTACTGATCTTGAAGTTTTGATCTGAGAGTTTTGCACCGAGCAATCTTACCGGATCAGTAAGTGTTTACCTGTCTCCCTGAAACAGCGGTAGTGATAGCAGCATCGAGAGACAGGGGCATGCTGGCAACATCATAGAAAGTTAGAGGCTGCTGATTGGCCAGTCAGTGAGCTGGAAGTGAAAAAGAAAAGCAGACTGGCTGGCCCTGAACACGTGATCGCTCACAGTGTGGAGAGGCTGGCAATCAGGGCACGCAGACCAATCAGAGGGGAACGGCCGGCCAGAAAAAAAAACCATGGCTGCCACCGGAATACGCAGCGCAGGCAGTGCGATTTAATTTATCGTGCTGCCTGCGTCTGCATTTCCACTCACCCACGCTTGATTTGAACTCGCAAAATGCGAGCTGGCGAGTGCAAATTTTGAACCCTGCATTAGACACTCCAGTACGGCACACATTACACATCAATTAGATTAGATATTCACACTTTTTTCCATTTTTTTTCCCTTTTTCGCTAGTAATTCGGCATCCTTCTGGCTTGATATGTCAGAACTCCTCCTCCCTTTCCTGTGTCATTGTTTTAACTAATTTCAATTCTGTCTGCTTGATAGATCGTTTATTCCGACTTCTGTTTTTTAGATATTTTAACTTGATGATAATATAAAAATGCATTGATGTAACCTGTATTTCTTAAATATGTTCTCCTTTTCTATGTTTGGTATACAATTTTTTTTTTTTGCAATCATTCTCTCTGACAACAGAGGTATGCATACCAATTAGGTTCCTTGCTATGCTAATTTGAAGGCACCTCCCGTTTTTAAATTTCAATGTCTTTTGTCAGCTATATATGTAGTCTTGTGTTTAATAGGCATTACACCTACTGAGGAAGCGAGCTATATCGCGAAACGCGTATAGGTGTTATACCTACAATTTTGTTTTATTTATTTTTAATAAATTTGCCTTTTTTAAACGAACGTTTGGCGTCCAGCTTTTACTGGAGAGACACGACTGCAATCCTGGGGGAAATCCGGCATTCCCATCAAACACTGCCGGCTGACTGGAGCATCTAGTGTCTGATTGAGACACACCAGAATGTGAGTGATACTACTTTCTGCTTTTCTCGCTGTGTAGAAAAATTACTACGCTATGGTAGCGTTTTTGCTTATTTCTAAAGTTACACAGAAAGAAAGAAGACACTCTTTGAAGGAAGCGCTGACTCGATCGGTTTTTCCCTCGATTTCTACTTTTTCTAGGGGTTTGGATATACCACCCATCGAAAGAGACAGCATCTGATTCAAATCGAAGAACTGTTTATTTCTCATTATACCATTATATTTTTATCCATATACAATCAGTTTTTGTGGAACATTTCACAATTGTCTCCTCTAGGTGGTGCCATTGACACAGGCTTCTCTCCTATATGAAACTGCACCCAGACCAACCTCAGAGGCATCTGTCTGAAAGAAGAACTCTTGGGTAAAGTCCGGAGCCACGAGAACAGGTTGAGTACAAAGGACTGCACACAGGTCAGAAAAGGCCTCCTCAGCCTTGCTGTCCCATCTTACAGTGTCAGGACTCCTCGCTTTCGTAAGATTTGTGAGCGGAGCAGCCCTTGTGGCAAAATGAGGAATGAACCTCCGGTAGTAGCCTACAATACCCAAAAAGGCTCGGACCTGTTTCTTTCTCAGTGGTCTGGGCCAGCTTTGTATGGCTTCTATTTTAACTGTTTGCGGCCTCACTATTCCCCTGCCAATCACATAGCCCAAGTATTTGGCCTCAGCCAAACCTATAGTACTTTTAACTGGGTTGACGGTCAGGCCGGCTCCTCTAAAGGTATTCAATACTACTTGTACCTTCCCTAGATGGGTCTCCCAATTGGGACTATGGATAACCACGTCATCCAGATAAGCTGCCGCATACTCTGTATGAGGTCTCAACAACTTGTCCATCAATCTTTGAAAGGTGGCTGGAGCACCATGCAGGCCAAAAGGCATTATTCTATACTGAAATAGTCGATCAGGAGTGGAGAATGCGGTTTTCTCCGTGGCCCGCTTAGTTAGTGGTTGTCACGTCTCGGCCCTGTCCCCTGCTGGTGGTAGCAGGGATTCCTGTTTGTTTTTGTTTTCAGGCTGCAGGCCATCTGTTGGGCTTATTTGTCTGTGGTCACATGACCTGTTCTGCCCTATATGTAGGCCCAGGATTCCCCTTGATCCTTGGACCAGGATAGACCTTATTCTACCTAGTTCCTGTGCGCTATATCATTGTTCCTCTTGTTGTTTTGACTACCCGTGTATGACCTCTGGCTCCTGTGTTTGATTCCTCTCGTGCCTGACCCCTGTTGTATTTCTGATATCCTGTGTATGGCCTTTTGCTTGGAATTTTGGACCTCTCTAGTTATAACCTTGTCTGTTTTATGTATTATTGTGTTTGTGCAAGTTGTAGCTGTTTTCGCTCTGCAGACATCTGGCCACGAAGCCAGCTTGCTGTTGAGTGGCACTCAGGGCTTTGTCTGTGCTCCCTGGCTGGGAGTGTCTGGTTCATCAGTCTGTATTATTGTATCAGTATTGAGTGCTTCCCTGCAGCTTACACAATTCATTCTGTCTTGCCAAATACCTTCTAGTTCAAGAGCTCAGGTTTTGCTTTCCTCTATATTGTTGGGTGCTCTAAGTTATCCATTGGTCTCGAAACCTTTGGAGCTTAGTAGCCTGTTCTCCTGTATTACTCCCTGGATTCTAAGTAATAGTCTGAAGGTGTTGTGCTTGATCCTGTTACTGCCTGTTTACCACATACCTGCCCTAAAGGCTTCAACCTCCGCAGATTGGGGGCTCACCATCACCCTATTTGGGGGCTCGCCATTACAGTGGTATCTTCCAGTAACCCTTCGTCAGGTCTAAAACCGTGAAAAATCTGGCCTTTGCTAGTCGCTCCACCAACTCATCAATGCGGGGCATGGGATAGGCATCAAACTTAGAGACCTCAGTTTCCTGAAGTCATTGCAAAACCTAATTGATCCATCAGGTTTTGGCACTAGAACGATCGGACTGGACCAGTTACTTTGAGACTCCTCTATCACTCCGATGTCAAGCATTTTCTTGATTTCAGCTCTTATGGATTCCCTTTTTGCCTGAGGGATTCTATAAGACTTAACCCTTATGGTAACCCTTTGTTCCATCTCAATATCATGGGCAATGTCTTGGGTTCTGCCTGGCAGCGATGAAAAGACATCCTCATTCCTCTTCACCAGGCTTCTAGCCTCCTCTGCCTGCTCTGGTGTTAGATCAGAAGATATCTTCACCGGTTGTTCCAGGGGCTGCCAACTAACCATTGGGTCACCCACAGCGACCACACATGCTTCTCTATCCCTCCAACGCTTAAGGAGGTTTATGTGCAGTATTGCATCTTTCTTATGACGGTTAGGCTGACTAACCCTATAATTTACCGGACTTACTTTATCCAGAATTTTGTAGGGTCCCTGCCACTGAGCTAGTAGCTTACTCTCAGTCGTGTGAACCAGCACCATTACTCTGTCTCTCTTGTTGAACTCTCTTGCTACTGCCTTTTTGTCATAGTGAAGTTTCTGGGCATCCTGGGCTTGTTTCATGTGCTCGTGAACAAGCGGAGCAATCCGAGCCATACGCTCCTTCATTTGTTCCACATGTTGAACTAAATTCGTGCCTTGGGCCACCTGCTATTTCCTTGTTTCCCTCAATATATCTAATATACTCCTGGGGTGTCGACCATACAGAATCTCAAATGGGGAGAAACCAGTGGAGCTTTGCGGAAACTCTCTTACAGCAAACAATAAGTAGGGAAGCAGCAGGTCCCAATCTCTCCCATCTCTACTAACCACGTTTCTTAACATCCCCTTCAGGGTACGATTGAAGCGTTCTACCAACCCATCTGTCTGGGGGTGGTATATTGATGTTTTCAAAGCATGTATGTTAAACAATTGACATAACTCCTTCATAATACGGGAAATAAAAGGTGTACCCTGGTCCGTAAGGATTTCTCTGGGTATGCCAACCCATGAGAAAACATGAACCAACTCCTTTACTATATTTTTAGCATTAGCCTTGCGCAGTGGAATGGCCTCCGGATATCTGCTGGCGTAATCGACAATCACCAGGATATACTGGTGACCCCTTGCCGATTTCTCTATGGGACCCACTAGATCCATTCCTATTCTTTCAAAGGGTACTTCGATGATCGGGAGAGGTATGAGCGGGGCCCTTAGCTTAGGTCTAACTGACGACAACTGGCACTCTGGGCAAGAAGCACAATACCTCTTAATTTCCTCATCTACCCCTGGCCAGAAGAACCGTCTGAGAACCCTTTCTTGTGTTTTCTCCACCCCAAGTGTCCACCCAGTAAATGAGCGTGGGAGAAGTCAAGCACCTTCCGAGTATAGGAGGACGGCACCACCAGTTGCTCAACCTCCTGACCTTCGTCTGAGGTTAGCCTGTAAAGGACATCATTTTTTAGGATGAAACATGGATACGTGTCCCACATACAACCCTCCACGGGTACACCATTTACCTCTACCACTCTACTTCTGGCATTCTGTAACAATGGATCATTCGCCTGATCTCGCCCAAAGTTAACAGTGGACATATCAATTGTTTCTGGGTTTTCCATCTCAACCTCATAATCCGGTTATGTAGCAGGTTCTTTTTGTTCAACCTCTACCTCATCTTCACCACATTGTGTTGCCACACCTTTATTAGCCCGCTTCCCCTGCTCATTCAACAATGCTTCATTCATGGCTCTGTTAAACCTCAATTTGTTTTCCCTGCACTCTCTTGGTTTTTCTTCTTTTTGGGTTACCAACATACAAATCAGGATGAGCAAAGGGAAAAAGTTCATCTAAACCACAAACTTGCCATTCATCCCTAAGTGACCCTTGTTCGGTTCCCACCAGGGGTTGCAAGAGGGTGTGGAAGTCCGGGAAGTTCCTTCCTATGACTAGGGGATAGGGTAGTCGAGAAATCACTACCGCTGATATCCTTACCAGTTTTCCTTGTACAAAAACCTCTATATCGCTTGTAGGATACCGTACAGTACATCCATGAATACAAAGTACCCCCATTGCTTTATGGTGTTGTACCTGTGGAGGCTTGATTAGGCCGCCTGCTACCCGAGTTAAGGCACTACCAGAGACAACAAGGGCTCCTGTCTCATGACCATTTAACATTACAGTCACTCTAAATGTATGTGCACCCTCTACCATACCTGCTAGACATATCAGTCCACAAAAGTTTAAGGGGTTCTCCCCAAGCCACATTGCATTGGCTCTGGGAGGTTAGGGCACCTTGCCCTGACATGTCCTCTTCCGCCGCATTCAAAGCAGATTATAGAGTTTCTTCTCAATAGGTCTTTTGTGGGAGTACGGTCCTCAGAGTCTGTTTCGCGCAGATGTATTCCCGTTCCAGAATTGGGTTCTAGTCCACTTTCCGGGGTCTTGGTCTCTGGGGCAAACAAAACGAATTAGTAGATCTCTCCAAGTCCTTTGCAGACAGGTATCTTTCTACTTGTGCGACCATGCTGTCATAGGTTCTGGGGTCTCCTTGACTGACCCATTCACGGAGGCTCTGGAGAAGCTCTCTCAGGTATCGGTCTAGCACCAGGGTTTCCACGATCTGAGCAGGGGTTTGACTCTCCGGTTTGAGCCACTTCCGGACTAGATGAATTAAATCAAACATCTGTGAACGGGGTGCCTTATCTCCCTTAAACTGCCATTTGTAGAAGCGTTGGGCTCTCACATTGGTTGTCACACCCATCCGGGCCAGGATCTCTGCTTTTAGTTGGGGGTAACTTGCAGTGGCCTCTTCGTCCAGATCATAATAGGCCTTTTGTGCTTCACCAAGGAGAAAAGGGGCAATAATTCTGGCCCACTGACCCACAGTAGGGATGAGCCAAACACCCCCCGAGTTCGGTTCGAGCCCGAACCCGAACTTCCCATTTGTTCGGGACCGAACCCGAACCCGAACTCCCATGCAAGTCAAGGGGGCTGAAAATTTGTTTTTTTAGAGTGCCCTCCAAGAGGGCATATATGCTACATATTTGCCATAAAAGATGTATGGGGGTTCGGGTAGTGCCCTGGGGGACACAAGAAACAAGGACAAAAAGTTTTAAAAAAAACGTTTTTAACCCTTTCGCTGCTGAGGCTTTTCCCGCCCCTGTGCTGAGGTCATTTTTACCAGTTTTGCTCATCATGTTTAAACGTGTTTTGAAGGCTTATGTTAGTATATGACCCAGACATATTATATATCGTTCTTTCCGTCAGACTCGGTAGATTCATAATATGTCATTATTATATGTATACGTTATGTCATGTCTGTATATTATAACAAAAAATGCATAAAATATGTATTTTCAATAATTTACAATGTGTAAAGGGTTTTTTTTTCACATTTTAACATGCGAGCAATTGCGGTTATATTTTGTATGGGGTGCGCTTGTTAAAAAATTAGAGATGGGGTCTCGTTACATTTTTTTTTGGGGAAAATTACACTATTTTTAACAAACGCACCGCATACAAAAATCGTTAGTGCAGCATCATTGTTCACATTATAATTGAAATGGGAACAATATTGCTGCATTAACAAACCAAAAAAAATAAAAAAAAAGTGTTTATTTTTTTTTTTATAATTATTTTTTTTATTTTTTTTTAATTTTTATTTTTAATTTTTTTTTTTTGACAAATTTTTTCACAGTAGTGTTTGATATCGTTGGAACGGCCATGCTCTGGCCGATCCAACCATACAAAACTTTAACCCCTAGCTGCCACGGATCGGGAGATAGGGAGTTCATTGGAACTCCCTATCTCCACCGTTGGTGGCAGTTAGGGGTTAAGTCCAGGACTGGCGTCATCGTGCTACGCACGATGACGCCAGTCCTCAGGGGGAGTTTCCGGAGGCTTGGCCGACATCCAAGATGTCGGCCAGCTCCGGAAAAGGATCGCAAACCGGCGCTTTTCAGCGCCGATTCGCGATCCAGCTCCCCAGGGGTTAATGCCAGGCACCATTTGGAAGGGCAGGCTGTGCCCTTCCAAATGATGCCTGGGTTAACCCCCGCAGAGCCGCCGATCGGGAGGGAGAGAGGTCCGAAGGACCTCCCCCCTCCCTTTCAGGCGCCTCCTCCACACATGCGGGGGGGGCTCCTGAATTAGGTGTCATCGCACTGCCGCGATGACACCTAATTCCGGCGGCTGCGGTCCCGGATGCCGGGCTGACATCGAGGATGTCAGCCCGCACCGGGGGGGCCAGCGATCGGCCGGAACCCGGCCGAACGCTGACCCCAATGGGAGGATGCGCTCAGCGCGTCCTCCGCATACCAGCGGTAATGCTGAGGACGCGCTGAGCGCGTCCTCAGCATTGAAATGTTTAAAGGGACAGTGAGTTTTCCATAAATAAGGGTTAAAAATAAAAACGAAAAATTCCTTCAAATATCATGCCTAGGAGGTCCCCATAACCTGCCCGTGAAGTGGCGGATTTGTAGGATGTATAGAAACACTTAAAAACGACAAAATGACGTTTCATATGACGGTAAATGCTTTTCCTTTAATCTATCCATAAACAACTGCTTGGGGCGGCAGTCTGTATGAAAAGACATTTTAGGACGCGCAGAAAAAGTTTAGTGTTTTTTTTGGCTAAATTATTGTGAAACTTATGCAGGCTTTGGATGAAAGTAACAATAGGTGCTTTAAAATTGGGCTTTTAGCGTCCCCAACACACCGTAACCCCTCTGAAGATATGAATCTGATACAGGCGTCAATGGCAGTGCACCCAGATATTGTGCCTTTAGTGCCAGGCATGCAAGTACTATCATACAGTAACCCCTCTGTGGTATTGTGGAAGAGTGCAGGGGTGGACCATGCATGCGGTCCTATATTAAAAAGATATGAATCTGGGAATGGGCGTCAGTGCACGCAGATATTCTGCCTTTGGTGCAAGACTGCCAGGCCAGCAAGTATCATCATACAGTAACCCCTCTGTGGTATGGTGGAAGAGTGCAGGGGTGGACCATGTGGTTCTATATTGAAAATTTTTTGATCTGGTAATGGGCGTCAGTGCACCCAGATATTGTGCCTTTAATGCCAGGCCAGCAAGTATCATCATACAGTAACCCCTCTGTAGTATTGTGGAAGAGTGCAGGGGTGGACCATGTGGTCCTATATTGAAAAGTCTTTTTATCTGTTAACCCTTTCACTGCTGAAGAAGTGTGGGGCACGTTCTCATTGATGCACGTTACATGCTGAGGACATGCCCCACACGTCATCAGCTGTGCGGGACCCCCGGCGGAGATACTCACCTCTCTGTCCAGGGTCCCACGGTGTTCTGACTTCAGCGTCCTCAGACGCTGAAGTCAAGCTCCTCCCGGCGTAAATGAAGTTATCGCGCCATGCGCGATGACGTCATTTCCAGGCGACCCCCCGGCAATGCCGGTAGATAGCCTGGAAGGGAGGGGGGATCCGTTCGGATCCCTCTCCCTCCCGATCGGGAAGGAGCAGCGCTAAAAGCCAGGCACCGCTTAAAAGGGGAGAGTCTTTTAAGCGGTGCCTAGCTTTAACCCCTCAAGTGCCGGGTTGCACTTCAGCGCCTTGCGGCGCCGAAGTGCAGCCTATCTCCGGTGGGGGCTGCCATCTTTCCCAAGGAAATCCCCTGGTGGAGATAGGAGGTTCTTGTGAACCCCGATATCTCCAGAACCGTGGCGGCTTGGGGGACATGGAGGGTGGCATTTGAAAGGCCTGAGCATGGCCTTTCGAATGATACCCAACATGACTAGGTACAACGTAAAGCAAATAATAAAAAAAAAAATAATGAAAATAATAAATAAATTTAAAAAAATAAATAAATAAAAAAAACACTTTTTTTTTTGTGTGTTGTTTTTATTAATGCAGCAATATTGTTCACATCTCAATTATAATGTGAACAATGATGCTGCACTAATGATTTTTTTCTATGTGGTGCGTTTGCTAAAAATCACGTAATTCCCCCCCAAAATGTAACAAGTCCCCATTTCAAATTTTTGTACAAGTGCACCCCAAAGAAAACATAACCGCAAACACTCATGTGCTAAAATGTGAAAAAATACACTTTACACACTGCAGATGATTAAAAATTCAATTTTTATTGTATTTTTTGTTATAATATACAGGCAGGACATGACGTATACATATAAAAATTATATATTATGAATCTGCGGAGTCTGCCGGAAAGAACGATATATAATATGTCTAGGTCATTTATTAAAATGTGGCTTCAAATCGCGTTTAAACATGATGAGCGAAAGCGGTAAAAATTAGCTCAGCACACAGTGGTGAAATGCCTCAGCAGTGAAGGGGTTAATGGGCGTCAGTGCACCTAGATATTGTGCCTTTAATGCCAGGCCATCAAGTATCATCATACAGTAACCACTCTGTGTTATGGTGGAAGAGTGCAGGGGTGGACCATGCTGTCCTATATTGAAAAGTTTTTGATCTGGTGGTAATGGGCGTCAGTGCACCCAGATATTGTGCCTTTCATGCGAGGCCAGCAGGTATCATCATACAGTAACCCCTCTGTAGTATTGTGGAAGAGTGCAGGGGTGGACCATGTGGTCCTATATTGAAAAGAGTTTTTATTTATCTGTTAATGGGCGTCAGTGCACCCAGATATTGTGCCTTTAATGCCAGGCCAACAACTATCATCATACAGTAACCCCTCTGTGGTATTGTGGAAGAGTGCAGGGTTGGACCCTGCTGTTCAAAAAATTAAAATGATATAAATCTGGCACAGGCGTCAGTGCAGCCAAATATTGTGCCTTTCATGGCAGCAAGTGCATTCACACGGTAACCCTTTTGTGGTATTGTGGAAGAGTTCAGTGCTGGAGGTTTTGTGCATGCAGAAGACATACCCGATCTATTCCGTTACTTCGGCATCAGGGGATTGATAGCTGCTGATCCAGGACTGATTCATTTTTATAAATGTCAGCCGGTCTACAGAGTCGGTGGACAGACGCACTCTTTTGTCTGTGACAACACCTCCAGCGTCACTGAATGTCCTTTCGGAAAGCACGCTAGATGCAGGGCAACCTAGTAGCTGCATAGCATATTGGCTAAATTCTGGCCAGTGATCCAATCTCAACACCCAGTAAGCCAGTGGATCATCTGCTGGAAAGGTATCCAGGTCTGCCCTTGCCCCTAGGTAGTTCTGCACCATATGGTGAAGACGCTGGCAATGGGTGCCTACATTTGACGTCCCTGGGCGTCGAGGACTAAAAAAAATTAAAAATGCATCAGTCAAGCGGCCCTGGCCTTCACCGCTATTCCTCTAATCACCTGCAGCCTCAGAAGCACGTGTCTCAGCACTTGGTAATCTAACAGTGCCTGGAAAGGTGTTACACAAGTTTCGCTTTAGAGCGTCCTCAAGTTTTGTCATCCTGTGCTCCCTCTGTGCGGGCAGGATGAGCTCTGCAACTTTCCCCTTGTATCGTGGATCAAGAAGGGTTGCCAACCAGTAATGATCCCTCTCCTTGATAGCACGAATCCTGGGGTCCTTTAGCAGGCTTTGCATCATTAGGGAGCCCATGCAGTGTAGGTTGGAGGTGGCATTAGCTGCCGAGTCTTCCTGGTCAATGAGGATGACCGTTTCGTGCACTCCCTCCTCCCAGCCACGCACAAGCCCTTCTGTTTCTGGGCACACAAAACCCTGCCTTGAGGAATCCATTCTCCACCTTCAATGCCCCCACTTCTTAAATAGTCCTCCTCCTCCTTATCCTCCTCCTGTCTGATCTGAGTAGGACCCGCTGGAATGCTGTCTGCGGAAAGACTGGGGCCTTGAGAGCTAGGGAAGGCCTCCTCTTCCTCCCGCTGCTCTGCCTCTAGAGCCACATCTATAATTCCCCGCAGAGTGTGCTGCAGCAGGAACACTAAAGGAATTGTGTCACTGATTATGCACTGTCCCTGCTCACCATCCTCGTTGCCTCCTCAAATGGTGACAGTACAGTGCATGCATCCTTGACCATCAGCCACTGCCACTTGCAAAAACCAAGTTGACCTGAACCTGTCCTTGTGCCATACTCACACAGGTACTCGTTGATGGCCCTCTGCTGCTTGTGCAGATGCTGCAGCATTGCTAATGTCGAGTTCCACCTGGTGGGCATGTCACAGATCAGACGGTTTGTGGGAAGGTGGAATTCTCTTTGAATTTCTGCCAGGCGAACGCTTGCTGGGAATGACCATCTGAAGTGGCTGCAGACTTTTCTGGCCTGGATGAGAAGCTCTGGCAGCCCTGGGTACTTGGTTAGGAAACGCTGTACCACCAGATTTAGGATGTGTGCTAGGCATGGTACATGCGTCAATTTACCCTTGCGTAGGGCAGAGAGAAGGTTGCTGCCATTATCACAGACGATCATTCTCAGCTGAAGCTGGCGTGGTGTAAACCATCTCTGCACCTGCCCCTGCAGAGCTGACAAAATTTCTGACCCGGTGTGGCTCCTGTCCCCTAAACAAACTAGCTCAAGCACAGTATGGCATCTTTTTGCTTGAGCCATTGCGTAGACCCTGTCAGGCGTCGGTTTAACTGCCACTTCGCCAGAGACAGAGAAGGAGGAGGAGGGTGAGGAAGAGGGAGAGGTGGTGGTGGTGGAGCAGACAGACCTCATACAAGCAGCTTTCTGGAGGCGTGGTGGATGAACAAGCTCCAGCACAGAGCCCCGTCTTGGATCCCTCCCAGCTGTAATCAGAGTTACCCAGTGTGCCGTGAAGGAAATGTAACGACCCTGTCCATGCTTGCTGGACCACCTGTCTAAAGTGACATGCACCTTGCTGCTGACTGCCTTTCCCAATGACTGGATAACATTGTCTTCCACGTGCTGGTATAGTGCTGGAATGGCCTTGCGTGAAAAGTAATGGCATTTTGGAACCTGCCACTGTGGTACAGCGCATTCAGCAAATTCACGGAAGGGAGCGGAGTCCACCAGCTAGAAAGGCAGCAGCTGCAATGCGAGTAATTTTGCTAAGCTGGCATTTAGACGCTGTGCTTGGGGATGGTTGGGACTATATTTTTTCTTTTGCTGCAGCAGCTGCCGCAAAGTAATCTGACTGCATAAATCTTCCGCTACTGGGATGATGTCACATTGTGAGACATTGTGAGGAAGGACCTGCTGGTACATCCATTACTGTAGCATCATCCCTGTCGGTGGAGGTTGTAGGCAATTGCATGGCAGGACGTACAGTGTGGGTAGAGACAGATGAGGAGGAGGAGGACCTATGCAAATTTTTGCCCCAATGGGATGTGTGGCACTTATTCATATGTCGCCTCAAGCATGTGGTACCCAAGTGTCTGGTGTTAATCCCACGCTTCAGCCTCCTCTGACATAGATTACAAATAGCAATGCTGGGGTCTGATGCACAGTTCTTAAAGAACTCCCAGACAGCAGATTTCCTGCATGTGTTCTTTGAGACAACAGCGCTCTGCACCGGAGCAGCTCTGACATGTGATGCCTTGGACTGGCTAGTGCTATGGTTAGTCACAGAGGATGTTGTGCCTCGTGTTTGCTGTGCCTCCTCCTCCTCCTCCCCCTCCTCCTCACTTGATTCCTCAGTTCGATCTGGCACCCAGGTGGAGTCAGTGACCTCATCATCATCAATGTCAACTTCACCCCCTATCTCCTCGTCAAGTCTCTTTAAACACTCGGTACACTTGTATTACCAAACAATATTAAACACAAACAAATTGGCCTACTCCTTCCTTTAGGAGACTAACTAAACAAATTTGTCCCCTCACTATGGGATACTGGGGCAGCTATTCTGCCCCCAGTATAAACAAAAACTCTGTCCCTTTTTAAATACCTGCCAGCAAGTCTGGAGTTCTGTGCATTCCACACCTCAGTCTTTCAAACGCAATCTTTTTCTGCCTTCCTCTGTGCTGGGAACTGCTATATTGGCTTGTTAAGGAGTTGCAGCTGTGGCTGCTGCCAGGGAAGGTGTAACCCCTTACTGACCAGGAAATACTGCATCATTCAGCCTCCTGCTAACATACACAGATTACCATACTCTTTCACAGTGTATATATATGCACATAATAATATATATACAAATAATCTAAAACAAGTTTATAATTGTGGAAGACATTTACACATCCCAGTAATTCAGAGAAATGCTTTACAGAGCTCATGTGCTACATTCCCCATATGCAGCAAGGAACTCTGGGGAGGACATGCAAATGAAGTCCTCAATTTCCCACTTTTTTGCATCCTGGTTCTGTTTTGACACAGAACTGCTCCAGCATGTCTGATCCGCTCTCACAACCAGGCATCACACACTCCCTCACTGCTCCAGCATGTCTTCTTCTTTCTCACATCCAGGCCTTGCATACTCCCTCACTGCTCCAACATGTGTGCTTCCCTCTCACAGCCAGGCCTCGCACACTCCCTCATTGCTCCAGCATGTCTGCTTCCATCTCACAGCCAGGGCTCACACACTCCCTCACTGCTCCAGCATGTCTGCTTCCTTCTCACAGCCAGGGCTTGCATACTCCCTCAATAAACCATTGTGGGAGAACCTGTGATATTATTACAGAACCTCAACCCACCTAAGCCCTGTAATGGCACCAGATTGCAAGTAAAAGCAAGCCACAGAAATGGGATTGAGGCTACGGTGCTAACCGGTGGCCGGGGGAGTCGGAGTTCATACCATGAATACCTCTTATACCTTCAGAATATCTGTTTCAATTCAAAAGTTCCAGTTCACCCTAAATTTTTGTTTTGCAATGTCATCAACAAGTCTCTGTGGC
Organism: Leptobrachium leishanense; assembly: GCA_009667805.1. Taxonomy (NCBI): domain Eukaryota; kingdom Metazoa; phylum Chordata; class Amphibia; order Anura; family Megophryidae; genus Leptobrachium; species Leptobrachium leishanense. The sequence goes on from RXON01003467.1 coordinate 45,324, forward strand.
AGACTTTGAAGGTAGCGGGGATTGACCAAAGAAAAGTCTGCTTCTCACATGGGCAGTTTTACGTTGCCTGTTCCGAAGTGAGCTCCCCTAACTCTGCTGACTAGAGCACCTGAAAGAAGAACCACTAATGCAGTTTACAAAGAAGTACTCAAATAGGTTATTCTTTGTTCCAGATGCTTAAAAACAAAGTTTACATTTTTTCTGTCTCATTGTTTGTTTGTATTTACAAAAATTGGTAAAATCTTTAAATGTTTAAATGCATACACCACTGTTGAAGTCTTTGAATGTGTTATCTGGAGTGCTCTCTTCCTGGTTTGTTATATATATATATATATATCTCCCTGTAAGGTGTCGGTACCGGCTAAGCAGATCTGTAAGCCCAATATGCAATAATGCATGCACACAGGGAAGGGTGGAGTGTGAAGGTGGATAGCAGGCTGTAGACTCATAGACATGGTGTAGGCGAAGGGAAGAACACAAGGAGTACAAATTAGTCTCTGGAAGGAATACAATAGAGATTGTGGGACACATACAGGGTTATTCAAAGAGATTCAAATTGTAGCCAAAAGATAACCAAACAGTGAAATTCAGTGTACGGTTACCTTTCCTAGCCATTCGGCTATTCAAAGAGCAGGTAGTTCACCAAATGTTGGCGAATTGCCTGCACATACGGTGCCTGTTCGTTGTCTGTTGCTGTTCGGTGGTTTCATTCGACAGGTTTATTCAGGAGAATCCCATAGGCTTCAATGATAAAAATATTCCCTATATGTCGCAATGGACCATCAGGTCCCGAGAGATGTGCAAATTGCAATAAAATGTGCGGATGACGATTGGATGTGCAAAGTCACAATTCACAATTCAGTCAATAGTAGCAAATCCTTGGAACATGCAAAAACTGGTGTATAATTATAAAGTGCATGTGCTTATGGAATCCACCTATCAGTAAAGTGCATACACAAAAAGTGCAGTGATACACGAATTATTAATAGTTCTCTGGCAGGCTAAAAAATGTATACATGTCCTAAACCACAGTAAAGTGCACGTGCAAATGTGCAAAATATAAATAAAACCAAGTTCTGTGGTCACGAGTCGTTGCACAGCATAGGAGCCATGTTGTAGAGTAAAATGTCCCACTTTCGCAGCTCTTCTCCTCAGTGCACAGATTATAAAGGGGAAAAAGAGAAAAAAGAAAAACAATAGTGCAGACTGTTTCCTATAATTCTGGTGAGTATATAAAGGAAACTCACTCACGGATTAAAGAGCCTAGTGAATCCCAGCTCTAGGTTGAAGCACCTCACACCAGATATAGGGTGGCGTATCCCTTCTTTGTCTTCCAGTTAGCCTCAAATAAAATACAGCCAGAGAGACAGCGCTCCCATAGCATAAAACAGCAAATAAAATGGCAGTTAGGATTAACTTTTCAGTCTAACTCACCAATGATGGAGCCTCGGTTTTCTCAGGCTCAGCTTGTAAGCATATGATACCACTTAGTTCGGTGTGTACCTCACCTCTTTCTCCTGGAATGTCTTTCAACTTCCACTTCTGCGTTGATGTCCAACCAGGGTAAAAACAAGGGAGATGGGGGAGGGTGAAGGGAGGTAAAAAAAAACTCTGGTGTTGCTATAAAGTGCCTTCCACAATCTGGAAGGCTAGGGATGACAGAGAAATATACTCTACATATATAAGTAAAGCTGAGAATCAGGGTAAAGGTTCAGACAAATTTATTAAAGGCATATAAAATATAAAATTAGATGGGGGGGTTTACTGGATGCGTTTCGGCACTTGACCTGTGCCTTCTTCAAGCAGTTTGGTGTGTGAGGTAGGGGAAGAGTGCACCTGTTGGTCTCCTTTTATGTAATAAAGCAGTAATTAGTCCAACTGAATCAAAGTCTCTGAAATTGGTTGTTTACTTCTGGTTTTGCGGTGAATGCGGTCATGTGACTATCATCGCGTCATTGGTGTGCGTCGCGGCCATCTTGTTTTTGCGTTCCAGCGTGGATGTTCCGTAATTCAGCTTAGTTCTCATCGGCTCTCGTCCAATATAGCAATTTTAAAGGCAATGTCCTTATTGTAGTGGCTCCTCCTTGGCGATGGGCGCTTAGAGACCTGGTGTCAACGCATAATGGAGTGCATATAGCTGTACCTAAAAGTATTATAGTATGTAAACAAACATGATCATTCTTGTGCTATCCATATGCAATCGCTTATAATATAATGGAAACATACTCCACATCTCATAGAAGGGTTAGGTTATATGTGTCCCAAATGAAAAAATCTCTAAAATATGAAATTGCTTGTATTAGAATGGCAACATACTCCACACCTCATAAGGGGTTCAGATAATATGTGTCCCTAATTAAAAAATCTTTATAAAATCTTTAAAATGGATTTTGATCGCCTGGACAGGCTTTTATACTAAATATGGGTACGTGCTGTTAATTGTATTGATTGACAGGGAGTAATTCCTAAAATGTCGACTCATTATTAAAATACAGTAATGCAGTTTATTCCATACTAAATGGAAGGAGGATGTTCAGCGAGTAACATATTTTAAATAAAAGAAGGTGACAGAATGTTACAGAAAAGGAGGGAGGGTGTATATTTAATGCTGGTGAAAGGTATAGTGTTATACAGGATAAACTGGCACATATTATGGATAGGTGATGAGTTCTACCCTATAAGTCTATGGGATGTTAATTCAGAAAGTGACACAGTTTGAAGTCTGCGTTGAGACCTTGAGGTTGGAGTGATCTCATGTTAAAAATCAGGCTCATTTCTTCTTTTCCAATTACCTGGTTAAAATCTCCACCCCTCCATGGTATCTCAACCTTTCTAATACCTATAAACTTAAGGCCTTCAGGATTCTGGGCATTTTTGACTTTGAAATGTAATGAGACACTATCAGGGTTATCCAAAGAGATTCAAAAAGTCACCGCACGTTCAGTGACTTTTCGTTCTCTTCAATTCGGTTCCTTTTGCCGATTGCATTTCGTTGACCCTGCGGTGTATTCAGCAAACAGCACAGGGTCCCCGAATTGCAGGGAAAAGCTGCCGAAAACCTGACGAAAACTAACCGAATGCACGCTGAAAACAAGCAAAAACATCTGGATTAACCTTCAAAAAAGCCGAACAGGAGCCGAACAGGAGCCGAATCACACAGAGCCGAAGCAGCTGTGACGTAGAGGAGGCAGTGAATAAATTAGAAAAACCATTTGTATGAATCTGGGAAAATGAAACGCTGTTTGCAAAGAAACTACTGAGCGAGAAAGTCTGAAATTTTCACAGGAGGTCCAGGGAATGATAATAAAGAGGGCTGTTACAAAAAAATAAGCAAACTGAAAAAAAATCAAAAAAAAAATCGGACTTTTAAATATTTTTTAAAAAATTCAGAAAAATGCTTAAAGTATCCTAAAAAATCTATAAATAAAGAGACTTTTTGCTGCAGAATTTTATAATGAACGGTTTATTAGATATTGAATTAAAACGGGAATATTTTTAACATTGAAGCCTATGGGATTCTCCTGAATAAATTTGCCGAATTAAACCACCGAATGGCAGGGCATTAGGGGAACCTTTCACTGCTGGTTTGTGTTCTCTGAATAGCCGAAGCATTGCTTCTCTATGGGGATTTCACTGTCCTCGAACAGGCACCGAACAGGCACCGTATGTGCAGGCAATTCGACAGGATTTGGCGAATTGCCTGCTCTCTGGATAGCCGAATGGCCAGGAAAGGTAACCGAACGCTGATTTTCACTGCTCTGTTACCTTTCTCAAGCAATTCCAATCTCTTTGGATAACCCTGTATGTTTATCATAGCCCTTCTTTATTTTCCGAATATGCTCCTGGATATGAAGGTTCAGTGGTCTGGTGGTTCTCCCCACGTATTTCAGGCCGCATGGACATATCAGTAGGTAAATCACATTTTTCGGAAAGCATGTGATGACCTCCTTTATTTTGATGTTCCCAGTGTTGCCTTCCACTTGAGTCACAATTTGTTTCTGACCATTGGTGTTACGACAGTTCAGGCAATTGCCGCATTAATTAAACCCTTTTTTTATACCAAAGTGGTTGGTCTTCTTAGTTTTTTTGTGTGTATGTCCATGTGCCAACTTCATATTCAAATTTCTTACACCTCTGCATATCAGTCTAGGATTCTCCGGGAGGATATTTTTCAATAGAGGGTCTTGTGGCAGAATATGCCAATATTTTCTTATTGTCTTCCTTATGGTTTTATTCTGAGCACTATACGAGAAAATGAACGGGACATCTTCAGTGTGTCCCGGGTGTGTACTGATTTTCTTTCTCAGTAGAGCGTCTTGGTTAATGTCACGTAATCCTATTCTGGCCACTTCCAGTTTTCCAGGAGAATATCCTTTTTGCATAAAATCTTTTTTAAGTCTCTCGGACTGTAACTCATATAAACTCTGTTCTGTGCAGTTTCTCTTGGCCCTCAGGAACTGTCCTTTAGGGACTCCTTCTAACCATTGGGGAAGATGACAGCTTGTTCTTTCAATAAAACTATTAACATCTACTTTTTAAAAAATGTCTTGGTTTTGATCTCATTCTCTTCTATATATATGTTAAGATCCAAAATCTCAACTTTGTCGTTGCTCCATACAGTTGTTAGTTTGATACCTCTATTGTTCTCATCAAGCTGGGCTAAAAATTCTTGTAGTTTTTCCACGCCTCCTCTCCAGATTAAAAAAATATTGTCTACTAGGTGTAAAGCCTGCCCAGAGGGCAGTCTATTGATAAGTGTGGTGCATTGTGCTTGGTTCTGTGCTCTATGGCGTTTATTCTGTTTTGCGTTTATACTGCCCCTGCTCATGGATATATGCCCCAACACGTGGATATTGCACCAGCACGTGGATACTGCCCCAGCACGTGGATACTGCCCCAGCTCGTGGATACTGCCCCAGCACGTGGATACTGCCCCCGGAACGTGGATACTGCCCCAGCTCCTGGATACTGCCCCAGCTCGTGGATATTGCCCCAGCACGTGGATACTGCCCCAGCACGTGGATACTGCCCCAGCACGTGGATACTGCCCCAGCTCGTGGATATTGCCCCAGCACGTGGATACTGCCCCAGCACGTGGATATTGCCCCAGCACGTGGATATTGCCCCAGCACGTGGATACTGCCCAAGCACGTGGATACTGCCCCAGCACGTGGATATTGCCCCAGCTCGTGGATATTGCCCCAGCACGTGGATACTGCCCCAGCACGTGGATACTGCCCCAGCACGTGGATATTGCCCCAGCACGTGGATACTGCCCCAGCACGTGGATACTGCCCCAGCACGTGGATATTGCCCCAGCTCGTGGATATTGCCCCAGCACGTGGATATTGCCCCAGCACGTGGATATTGCCCCAGCACGTGGATACTGCCCCAGCACGTGGATACTGCCCCAGCACGTGGATATTGCCCCAGCACGTGGATATTGCCCCAGCACGTGGATACTGCCCCAGCACGTGGATACTGCCCCAGCACGTGGATATTGCCCCAGCACGTGGATACTGCCCCAGTCGTGGATATTGCCCCAGCACGTGGATACTGCCCCAGTCGTGGATACTGCCCCAGCACGTGGATACTGCCCCAGCACGTGGATATTGCCCCAGCACGTGGATATTGCCCCAGCACGTGGATATTGCCCCAGCACGTGGATACTGCCCCAGCACGTGGATACTGCCCCAGCACGTGGATATTGCCCCAGCACGTGGATATTGCCCCAGCACGTGGATACTGCCCCAGCACGTGGATACTGCCCCAGCACGTGGATATTGCCCCAGCACGTGGATACTGCCCCAGTCGTGGATATTGCCCCAGCACGTGGATACTGCCCCAGAACGTGGATATTGCCCCAGCACGTGGATATTGCCCCAGCACGTGGATACTGCCCCAGCTCGTGGATATGGCCCCCCAGCACGTGGATATACTCACCTACATCGGCCCTTAGCTCCTCCAGCGATGGCGGTCCCGCTTCCAGCGTCTTCTCTCTCTCTCCGTTGGTCGCCGGGATGACGTCACGAAAACCTTTGACCCCCAGGGTCAAAGGCTTTCGTGACGTCATACCGGCGACCAACGGAGAGAGAGAGAAGATGCTGGAAGCGGGACCGCCATCGCTGGAGGAGCTAAGGGCCGATGTAGGTGAGTATGTGTAGGCAACATCCCCTACATTGGCCCGGAGCCTCAGCGGTGGCTGTCGCAGGCTGCTCGGCCGGCCTCCAGGCTTAGGCGAGCCCCCGGCTCGGCTGGGCCTGTAGGCCCAAGCCAAGCCGGGGGCTCGCCTGAGCCTGGAGGCCGGCCGAGCAGCCTGCGACAGCCGGAGGACAGTCACCGCTGGAGCTCAGGGCTAATGTAGGTGAGTATGTGCTCTCCACACCCACCCTGCTTACTCGGCCGGTATCCAAGCTTAGGCGAGCCCCCGGCTCGGCAGGGCCTCTAGGCCCACGCCAAGCCGGGGGCTCGCCTAAGCTTGGATACCGGCCGAGCAAGCAGGGTGTGTGTGTGTAGAGCACATACTCACCTACATCGGCCTCGAGTCCTCCACCGGTTCCACACATACTCACCTACATCGGCCCTTAGCTCCTCCAGCGATGGCGGTCCCGCTTCCAGCGTCCTCTCTCTCTCCGTTGCTCGCCAGGATGACGTCACGAAAGCCTTTGACCCCCAGGGTCAAAGGCTTTCGTGACGTCATTCCGGCGAACAACGGAGAGAGAGAGGATGCTGCAAGCGGGACCGCCATCGCTGGAGGAGCTAAGGGCCGATGTCGGTGAGTATGTGTTAGGCAACATCGGCCCTGAGCTCCAGCGGTGACCTCCTCCGGCCGAGCAGGCTGCTCGGCCGGCCTCTACGCTTAGGCGAGTCCCCGGCTCGGCTGGGCCTGTAGGCCCAAGCCAAGCCGGGGGCTCGCCTGAACCTGGAGGCCCGCCTAGCAGCCTGCTCGGCCGGAGGAGGTCACCGCTGGAGCTCAGGGCCGATTTGGTGGAGTATGTTTTGGGAATTTAGGCCCTGAGCTCCAGCGGTGACCTCCTTCGGCTGTCGCTGGCTGCTCGGCGGGCCTCTAGGCTTAGGTGAGTCCCCGGCTCGGCTGGGCCTGTAGGCCCAAACCAAGCGGGGGCTCGCCTGAGCCTGGAGGCCTGCCTAGCAGCCTGCTCGGCCGGAGGAGGTCACCGCTGGAGCTCAGGGCCGATTTGGTGGAGTATGTTTTGGGAATTTAGGCCCTGAGCTCCAGCGGTGACCTCCTCCGGCTGTCGCTGGCTGCTCGGCGGGCCTCTAGGCTTAGGCGAGTCCCCGGCTCGGCTGGGCCTGTAGGCCCAAACCAAGCCGGGGGCTCGCCTGAACCTGGAGGCCCGCCTAGCAGCCTGCTCGGCCGGAGGAGGTCACCGCTGGAGCTCAGGGCCGATTTGGTGGAGTATGTTTTGGGAATTTAGGCCCTGAGCTCCAGCGGTGACCTCCTCCGGCTGTCGCTGGCTGCTCGGCGGGCCTCTAGGCTTAGGCGAGTCCCCGGCTCGGCTGGGCCTGTAGGCCCAAACCAAGCCGGGGGCTCGCCTGAGCCTGGAGGCCCGCCTGCTCGGCCGGAGGAGGTCACCGCTGGAGCTCAGGGCCGATTTAGGGGACTATGTTTTGGGAACTTTGGCCCCGATCCTCCAGCGGTGACCTCCTCCGGCTGTCGCTGGCTGCTCGGTGGGCCTCTAGGCTTAGGCGAGTCCCCGGCTCGGCTGGGCCTGTAGGCCCAAACCAAGCCGGGGGCTCGCCTGAGCCTGGAGGCCCGCCTAGCAGCCTGCTCGGCTGGAGGAGGTCACCGCTGGAGCTCAGGGCCGATTTAGGGGAGTATGTTTTGGGAACTTTGGCCCCGATCCTCCAGCGGTGACCTCCTCCGGCTGTCGCTGGCTGCTCGGCGGGCCTCTAGGCTTAGGCGAGTCCCCGGCTCGGCTGGGCCTGTAGGCCCAAACCAAGCCGGGGGCTCGCCTGAGCCTGAAGGCCCGCCGAGCAGCCAGCGGCAGCCGGAGGTCGGTCATCGCTGGAGGATCGGGGCATCTGGCCGTGTAAACACACGGGTAGCTGCGCGCGGCTCGTGCCGTTTTTTTTTTTTTTCACGCGGCCGGCACGCGCAGCTACCTGTGTGTTCTAACGGCCGCTTTCAAATGTCCGTCGCGCATGCGCAGTAGGGTTTTGGCGACGGACAGTTTTTAGCTTATTCTTTTATAGTATAGATATAACGCTTGTAACATACTAGATTGTCTTGTTACATAGGTAAAAAGGATTCTTCTTCCCAATGAGCCAAAAATAAATTTGCGTAGGATGGTGCGAAATGTGTTCCCATCGCCATTCCATTCTGCTGTAAATAAAAATTTTCTTGAAAATAAAAATTATTATTTTCTAAAATAAGCTTTATCCCCTCTAGAATAAAAACAATCTGCTCTGGCTGTAAAATGTCTTTTTTTTAAAAAAAAATACTCTGTGGCTTCCAGTCCTTTCTCGTGGGGTGTGATGGAATACAATGCACGTACATCACTTGTTACAAGCAACGGACTTTAATACTTTTCAAGACTTTTAAAACATCGCTTGTATCTTGCAAGTGAGATACGGTGCTGGTGACAAATGGTTGTAGTAGTTGGTCTAGATTAGGGATGAGCTGTTCAGTTCGGACGGTTCGGAGTTCGGACCGAAGTTAGCCTGTTAGGTCTGCTCGCGAACTCCGAACATTTCCGGGTGTTCAGCGCATGTTCGACCACAATGCACCACAATGGACCACAATGCACTTTCCCACTGGCCTGAAGCTCGTAATTGCCTACAGCCTTGCACCTGACCACAGGTCTGGTGCAATACAGGTTCAACAATGTGCCAATCACGGCTCAGAGTCCTGATTGGGCAAATTTGTCCAATCGTGGGCTCACAGAGCTAAGTCCCGCAGCACACTATAAAAGGTTTCCACGCAGCGCTTCTGCACGCATTTGAGAGGAGATTTCATAGGAGATGGTTGTTGTGTGTTCTTACTGCCGGTCTGCCATGCTACTGTGGGGTCTGGGGGGTCTCATTTCTACCAAATATCTGGGAATTGAGGTGATCTGTGTCTTGTCACTGCCAGCAAGTATTTTGGGGGTCACAAATTTCTACAAAACATTTAGGAATTGAGGTGATCTGTGTCATGTCACTGCCAGCAAGTATTTTGGGGGTCACTAATTTCTACAAAACATTTAGGAATTGAGGTGATCTGTGTCTTGTCACTGCCAGCAAGTATTTTGGGGGTCACAAATTTCTACAAAACATTTGGGAATTGAGGTGATCTGTGTCTTGTCACTGTCAGCAAATATTTTGGGGGTCACAAATTTCTACAAAACATTTGGGAATTGAGGTGAACTTCTGGGTCTTGTCACTGCCCGCAAGTATTTTGGGGGTCACTAATTTCTACAAAACATTTGGGAATTGAGGTGATCTGTGTCATGTCACTGCCAGCAAGTATTTTGGGGGTCACTAATTTCTACAAAACATTTAGGAATTGAGGTGATCTGTGTCTTGTCACTGCCAGCAAGTATTTTGGGGGTCACAAATTTCTACAAAACATTTGGGAATTGAGGTGATCTGTGTCTTGTCACTGTCAGCAAATATTTTGGGGGTCACAAATTTCTACAAAACATTTGGGAATTGAGGTGAACTTCTGGGTCTTGTCACTGCCCGCAAGTATTTTGGGGGTAACAAATTTCTACAAAACATTTGGGAATTGAGGTGATCCGTGTCTTGTCACTGCCAGCAAAGTATTTTGGGGGTCACAAATTTCTTCAAAACATTTGGGAATTGAGGTGATCTGTGTCATGTCACTGCCAGCAAGTATTTTGGGGGTCACTAATTTCTACAAAACATTTAGGAATTGAGGTGATCTGTGTCTTGTCACACAGCCAGTACCACGCAGTATTTTGGGGGTCACTAATTTCTACAAAAAATTGGGGAATTGAGGTGATCTGTGTCTTGTCACTGCCAGCAAATATTTTGGGGGTCACAAATTTCTACAAAACATTTGGGAATTGAGGTGAACTTCTGGGTCTTGTCACTGCCCGCAAGTATTTTGGGGGTAACAAATTTCTACAAAACATTTGGGAATTGAGGTGATCCGTGTCTTGTCACTGCCAGCAAAGTATTTTGGGGTCACAAATTTCTACAAAACATTTGGGAATTGAGGTGATCTGTGTCATGTCACTGCCAGCAAGTATTTTGGGGGTCACTAATTTCTACAAAAAATTTGGGAATTGAGGTGATCTGTGTCTTGTCACTGCCAGCAAGTATTTTGGGGGTAACAAATTTCTACAAAACATTTGGGAATTGAGGTGATCTGTGTCTTGTCACACAGCCACTACCACGCAGTATTTTGGGGGTCACAAATTTCTACAAAACATTTGGGAATTGAGGTGATCTGTGTCTTGTCACTGCCAGCAAGTATTTTGGGGGTAACAAATTTCTACAAAACATTTGGGAATTGAGGTGATCTGTGTCCTGTCACACAGCCAGTGCCACGCAGTATTTTGGGGGTCACTAATTTTTACTAAATATCTGGGAATTGAGGTGATCTGTCTCTTGTCACTGCCAGCAAGTATTTTGGGGGTCACTAATTTCTACAAAAAAATGTGGGAATTGTTATAATCCTTGTGTTCTCACTGGCTGCCACCCATCAGGGGGTCTCACTGATTTATAGGAGGTTTCTGAGATTTGTAATCTGTGGCTTCTCACTGCCACCCATCAGGGGGTCACACTGATTTATAGGAGGTTTCTGAGATTTGTAATCTGTGGCTTCTCACTGCCACACATCAAGGGGTCACTCTGATTTATAGGAGGTATCTGAGATTTGTAATCTGTGGCTTCTCACTGCCACCCATCTGGGGGTCCCACATACTTCTATCAAATTTATGCGAATTGTAATCTGTGGCTTCTCACTGCCACCCATCAGGGGGTCTCACTGATTTATAGGAGGTTTCTGAGACTTGTAATCTGTGGCTTCTCACTGCCACCCATCAAGGGGTCTCACTGATTTATAGGAGGTTTCTGAGACTTGTAATCTGTGGCTTCTCACTGCCACCCAACAAGGGGTCCCACATACTTCTAGCAGATTTATACGAATTGTAATCTGAAAGGAATTTGAAATATGATAGCTAATTCACTGTATACATATTTCTATTTTCTAGTAATATTTGATAGCTATATAAATATATAGGGCCTGACTGACTCCTCAGCAAATACGTAATTTGTTCATTGAGATAATGCTGAGTCTGGTCTTTCTCTTGGCTTCCTGTTTTTTTACCAATGAGTGCAAATTTTCTATTCAACTCTGCTTCCTCTTGAAACTAAGAAGGCTGCCTGGCCGACAGGAAGGGAGGGCTACAGATGTTTAATTGTTAATGTACATCCTATGGAACATTCTTGCCCAAAAACAGGATATAGCTGTGACGTCAATTTAGTCTTGCTTACAGGGCAAGGACAGGAAATGTTTGTGTAAGTCTAGGTACTGCCCAAAGTAGAAAAAACATGTTTTCTATATTACTGATATATTGATTCTTTATTGGTTTGTAATCCATGAATTTGTGACACTCGCATTTTGACAAAACTACTGATGTGTTTGAAACTTGGCAGAATAAGACGAAACACCAAAGACAGAATTTGTGTCTGGTCTTTTATTCTCACTCGAGTTGTTTTCTGTATGTTCACTGGATCTGGTGACATAGCAGCTATCTTTCTCATTACTGGACCGTGGCCATTCCTGTGATGTTTTTGCAGAATACATTTCAATTTGGTATCAGAAGTGCGGATTTGAACTAATCAACTTGTCTTGGTGAGTATAGGTTTACATATTTATTGTATTAATATTTATTGAACCTGATATTCATCATAGGCAACTTGCTTGTTCAAATTTTTCGAACGCGCATTATTTGATTTGATAGTGCAAGAGCTTCTTTTGAATGATATGAATGTTTGAGTGATGGTGAATGAAAAATAGGATTTTTTACAATCGGTCTGTGTAAACTGTATAGTGATCCTTTATCTTTGTTTCCTTGATTATGAGATTGCTTGAGTCCCCGCAGCTAGTGACTTGCATTTGAATTGTTGTAAAGAGTATTATAGTGTTAAGACTAATACCTTTATGTTTCCTGCCCCTGGGAATTGGTACCTATTTACCTGACTACTTGTTATTTCCTATTTGTGCGTGTTCTCCCTGATAGTGTAGCTAAAAAGATTTTAACTAGAATGGAGATTGCTGTTTTGTGATTTGACTCATTGAGAGTAAAGGAAACTGTGCATTTTTGTGACCCTTTCCCTCTCACCCTTTTAATTGTGCTGGCCCTTCTCCTTCCCCCCTCCACCGCGCCTTTTTTTGTGATATGGGTGCCAAAAAATCCTCCCATATAGATCCAAAAACAATAGGCAAATTAGATAAGCACTTCAATAAGAAGTTAATGCCCCAAAATGGCCCTGCTGAAACGCCCGCCGATTTTGTACAACGTGTTGCTGGTGGATATTTTACCATGCCCTTTATAGATTGTCTTGCTTTTTGGAATACAGCCATGCATTCTTTTGATCCATTCCCAAATTCAGGAAGCTTCTCTACCTATCATATGTCCATGATAAATGGCTTATGTCTTGACGACCAAAAAGCTTTCCCATATTTCCAACCTGACTCAAATTGGGATAGAAAATATATGAAGGAATGTGGTAAAGTGTGGATTCACTTGTCCTCTTCATATAACCCCATTTCTAAAACTCCTAAAGATGTATCATGGTCCTTAGATAATCCCCCACCTTACAATTCCTCTCCTCCTGCGCTTTCACAACCTACTCTCAAACCCCTCTTCCCTTTATCCCAGCCCTGACCCTAAGACTTTGGCAGCTGTGATTACAACTATTGAAACCCACTACTAATCCCCTGCCTTCCCCGAAGCCCTAACAAAAATATAGGTGTTTTAGGTGCTATCGTAGGAATACCCATGTTGAAACAGAATCTGACACAGAACAAGATGAAACCAGCACATATGATTGACAAAATAAAACCCCTATGTCTAAATTCAGTACATCCTCATTTGTATCCACTTCCAAACCCAACCGTGTAGGATACTCTCCCAAATGCAATCTTTTATTGACCAATTTGAACCCCCTTCAGAACATAATAACTAGGACCCAATCTGGCAAAACTATCAAACCCCCTGCTAGATATCAGATCCGCGATTTAATTGCAGGAAATAATGTCGTTATTATGCCCCCTGATATAGGAACCTTAATTCTATTTCTTATGGGTTTAACGTAAGGAAGGTAATATGGAGGCCATGCATTAAAGTCATTCATCCTAGCAATAATGCTTAAACGTTCGAACGATAACGGTAGCATTTACTAGGGAATAGTGCCACTTGCCTTTAATGTGAACTTCACCAACCCTTTTTTTCTTTCCATAGATATTTTAATAATAAGATATTCCTAGGCAGAAAGTAAGTTTTGTGTCTAATAAAGTGTATATGCAGGAGAATAATATTTTCATGATGTCTCACCTGTTATTAAGCAGTGTAAAGAAATCTCCACATTACACCAAATTTTTGGAACAAATAAAACAAACAATTTGTGAACATTGGATGCAAACGTCCAATAGTTTAAAAACCATATATGGTTTCTTTTTTTTTCTTCTTTAACATGGGTAGATCACATATCCAGCTGATAGGACAAGTCATGGGGTGAGTTTGTTACATAAAAAGGTAGCAGTTAAAAGTTCTCATGGATAGCTGATACAATTAAGATCATATTTTTTGCAGGAGATAGAAACTTTGCCTCTCTGAGTACCACTTCGGCTCAGGCAAAGTTATGGTGAGACACTATCTTGGTCAGGTTTCCATGGTTTTGAAAGTGTCCTTAGAATTTCTATCCAGGATTATCTTGTATATAAAATAGATGTGTTTTGTAGAATAGTTCATCTAGTCTTTGTTCTTCTTTTCTAACAGATGTAGACATTTAGGGATGGGTGAGAATTGAATGACCCCAGAATTATATATAACCAGGCACAGATCCCCAGAATTATATATAACCAGGAACAGACCCCCAGAATTCTATATACCCAGGCACAGGCCCCAGAATTATGTATACCCAGGCACAGACCCTCCAGAATTATATATCCCCAGGCACAGGCCTCAGAATTATGTATACCCAGGCACAGACCCCCAAAGTTTCATATACCCAGACACAGTCCCCCAGAATTGAATATACCCTGCACAGGCCCCCCAGAATTATACATATCCAGGCACAGGCATCCCAGAATTATACATAACCAGCACAGACCCCCAGAATTTAATATACCCAGGCAGTTAGACCTCCAGAATTGAATGTACCCAGGCAGTTAGACCCCCAGAATTGAATATACTCAGGCAGTCAGACCCCCACAATTGAACGTACCCAGACAATCAGACCCCCAGAATTGAATGTACCCAGGTAGTCAGACCGCCAGAACTATACTTACTCAGCACAGACTTCAGGATCAGGTAACCCGTGTGTTCCTCCGAGCGCCTGCGTGCTCCTCCACGTGGACGCTGGCTTCTGAAGGCTGTAACGCGCTTTCATGAGATCTCGGCTGTAGGCCATGTTACAGCCTTCACAGACACTATGGTGCCATTAGAGAGAAGTCTGCCATATGCAAATCAAAATACTATCATCCAAAAAGGATGGCCTGTAGGCCTACAATCTTGTCCCTGACATCCTTTGACAGCTCTTTGGTCTTGGGTCATGGTGGAGAGTTTGGAATCTGATTGATTGATTGCTTCTGTGGACAGGTGTCTCTTATACACTATATTGCCAAAAGTATTCGCTCACCTGCCTTGATTCGCATATGGATGGGTGAGCGAATACTTTTGGCAATATAGTGTATAGGTAACAAGCTGAGATTAGAATTCCCTTTAAGAAAATGCTTATAATCTCCGCTCGTGCTGCTCCCGCGCGTTCCCGCAGGACTCGAGCCCTGCTATGCATGTTTAAGACTTAGAGCCGAAATGTTGCTTTTCTTTTTTGGCCCTCGGGCTGTCTACAAATAAACATCTGTTTTTCTGGAATGTTTCTGGTGTGCCCACTGCTTTAATATTTTATTATAGGACCCAGACATATTCTATATCCTTTTTTTCAGCAGACTCAAAATATGTAATTATTAGGTGTACATGTCATGTCCCGTCAGAATGCCATAACAAAAAAGGTAAAAAAAAGTTTCATTCAGATTACAGTATGTAAAATACATTTTTTTTCACATTTTATCCACCCTTTGTGGTTATATATTCTCTGGGGTACACTTGTTGAAAAAACTAAAAATGGGAACCTGATACTGCATTTTTCTGAGAAAATACACAATTCTGACCAAAAGTGAAAAAAAATCTAAATTTTCACATGTGATTTGGAGGATTGTGGTTTATAAATAAACAGACTATATGGTCGATGCTTCACCGATGAGGCGAGCAGGGAAACGCGCACGTCGGATGTGGGATAGAGAGGGTTTATGTATTTGTGTCGTTTTTGTAAAAATCTATTGACAACTGGGCTAGTTCATGAATATTGCTGGGATCATGATTTTCCTTGCGGAAATGCTGATAGATTGCTAAAACTTGCTCTCTAAATGTCATTATAGAAGACATATATAAAGTATATATATATATATATATATACACAGTCAGGTCCAGAAATATTGGGGCATCGACACAATTCTAACATCTTTGGCTCTATACACCACCACAATGGAGTTGGAATGAAACAAACACAATGTGCTTTAACTGCAGACTGTCAGCTTTAATTTGAGGGTATGTACATCCAACTCAGCTGAAAGGTGTAGGACTTA
>RXON01003468.1:0-33726 GCA_009667805.1 Leptobrachium leishanense
CTCTGTCCACCACTAGAGGGAGCAATCTTGTGCCTTTCATACTCTGTATTCCCCGCTAGAGGGAGCAGCTTGTGCCTGTCTTACTTCGAGAGGGAGCAGCTCATTCCTGTCATACCTTGTATCAGCCACTAGAGGGAGAAACTTGTGCTTGTCATACTCTGTATCCATCACTAGAGGGAGCAGGGGGAGCAGTTTGAGCTTATAATACTCTGTATCCGCCACTAGGGGCTGCAGCTTGTGCCTGGCACACTCTGTATTGGCCACTAGAGGGAGCAGGGGAGCAGTTCGTGTCTGCCATACTCTGTATCCGCCACTAGAGGGAGCAGATTGTGTCTGTCTTACTCTGTATTGGCCTCTAGAGTCAGCAGCAGCCTGTCATGCTCTGGATTGCCACTAGAGGGAGCAGGGGAGCGGTTTGTGCCTTTGATACTCTGTATCCGCCACGAGAGGGAGCAGCTCATTCCTGTCATACTCTGTATTGGCCACTGGAGGGAGCAGCTCGTGCCTGTCATGCTCTGTATTGGCCACTAGTGTCAGCAGCTTGTTCCTGTCGGTCATACTCTGCATTGGCCACTAGAGGGAGCAGCTTGTGCCCGTCTGTGATGGGAAGCTGCTCTCTTCCATCTGTCCTGACACCCCCTTGCCAAGATCAGCCCGGTCTGAGTCGCTTGGAGCTCAGTGCCTCGAGCAGCCTGATCTGTAGCTCCAGACCTGCTAGGACTGAACCTCTGCCTTGGAGCCTCTTTGCATTTCCAGAAGGCCGCTCTGTGCCTTCTGAGGGTGATTGTAGATGGTAGCGTAGCTGAATGAGACACCAGACAAACGGTATGTTCCAACAGGATTCTCACTGACCATTTCACACGGCCTGCTTTTATTTGGTTTAGAATCATTTAACAGTTAACATTCCCGCCCCCAGACATTTCGGCACTGCCATTTAGCCTATTTACCATCTGGTCCTCTCAGAGTGCAAGCTCTTGAACAGGGGCTTCTCTGGTACTGTTCAATGTGTTTAACTTGCATGTATATTGGTTATCCTGTGTTTCCCATTGTACAGCGCTATGGTACTTGGTGGCGTCTTATAATTAACTGTAACTGCAGTCATACATAGCACAGGTCCTTGTTTGGGGGGGATTGTTTGATGGCTTGGGCCCATAGGGTGTCATTCCAAAAAGTGCCCAGATCTGGGGGCAGGGGTACGAATGGCAGCATATAGTAGATATTCTCTGCTGATGCCGCATGGTCGCTGATGCCGCATGGTCACTGCTGCCTGAGCTCCTGGGGTCAAGAAAGGCTCAGCAAAGTGGGTTCCCGACGGAGCTCCCTCCTGAAAATCACCACACTGGTAGCTTGCTTGAGGAGGACCTTAATTTTGAAACACCCCACCAGAGCAATTGTTTTTCCGGACACCGTTTAAAGTTTCTGCAGATGGCTCTATTACAGTCAATGAGGTGCATTCCTGGAATGAGATTGGTTGGCCCTTCTAGCTCCTTGGATGGTGATTGGCTGGGGTTTCAAACCCAGCTCATACTTTCTATCCCAGTCTAACCCTGGTGTCGGATAACACAGTGAGGATAAGGGAAAGGCTTAAAGGCATTTAGATTACGTGCTGATGGGGGGGGGGTCACAAAACACCACTTTAAAACACTAACAAATAGCTTAACTGAGGGGAATAGCAGAGGAGCGAGGGGTTAATACAGTCCACAGTGTCTGAGCAAGGGGTTCCGCGACAATACATTTAAAGCCACACAATATAAATGAACAGAAGGGTTTTCACCATGGGAATAAAAGTCTTGGGGTTTGACGCGGGGAGGACTGTCAATTCCATGACACTGTCATACACTGTATTGGCCACTAGAGGGAGCAGTTTGTGCCTTTCATACTATGTATCCGCCACTAGAGGGAGCAGCTCATTCCTGTCATACTCTGTATTGGCCACTAGACTGAGCAGCTTGTGCCAAACATACTCTGTATCCCCCGCTAGAGGGAGCAGTTTGTGCCTGTCATACTATGTATCTGCCACTAGAGGTAACGGGGAGCAGTTTGTGACTGTTATACTCTGTATTGGCCAATAGAGCTGCTTGTGTTTTGTCATCTGTATTGGCCATTAGAGAGAGCAGCTTGTGGCTGTCATACATTGTATTGGCCACTAGAGATAGCGGGGAGCATTTTGTGTCTGTCATACTCTGTATCCACCACTAGGGGCAGCAGCTTGTGCAAGTTATACTCTATATTGGCCACTAGGAGCAGTTTGTGTCTGTCATACTCTATATCCGCCACTAGAGGGAGCAGCTTGTGCCTTTAATACTCTGTATTCCCCGCTAGAGGGAGCAGGTTGTGCCTGTCATACTATGTATCCGCCACTAGAGGAAGCAACTTGCACCTGTCATACACGGTTTTGCCACTAGAGGTAGAAGGGGAGCAGTTCGTGCCTTTTATATGATGCTGTGAGGCTGTGCATAGAGATGCTGTGAGGTTGTGTATAGAGATGCTGATGGGGCTGTGTATAGAGATGCCTTGCGGCGCCAAAGTGCGGCCTAGCTCCGGTGGGGGCCACCATCTTGAATGGCGGCTCCACCCCCGGGTCCTCTTACTGCCTGACGTCCTCACACATAGCGTGATGACGTCAGATAGCCGGGGAACCCCCAGCTGGCCGGAATCCCCTGGTTGAGATAGGGGCTTCATTTGAACCCCCAATATGTCCAGAAACGTGGCAGCTAGGGGCTCATTGAGGGTGTCAATGGTCTGAACTGAGCATGGCCTTTGGAATGATACCCAACATGACCATGTATAAAGTAAAAAAAAAAAAACATGTTGTTTTGTTTTGTTTTTATTAATGCAGAAATATTGTTCACATTTCAATTATGTGAACAATGATGCTGCACTAATGATTTTTATCTATGGGGTGCGTTTGCTAAAAATCAAGGAATTCCCCCCACAAAATGTAACCAGTCCCCATTTCTAATTTTTGTACAAACGCACCCCATAGAAAACATAACCGCAAACGCTCATGTGCTAAAATATGAAGAAAAAAAAACACTTTACCCACTGCAGATGATTAAAAATTCAATTTTTATTGCATTTTGTCATAATATACAGGCAGGACATGACGTATACATATAAAAATTATATATTATGAATCTGCCGAGTCTGCCGGAAAGAACGATATCTAATATGTCTGGGTCATTTAATAAAATGTGGCTTCAAATCGCGTTTAAACCTGCTGAGCGAAAGCGGTAAAAATGAGCTGAGCACACAGCAGTGAAATGCAGGGTTAAGGGGTTAAACAGCCTATCAGAGGAACATTTAGTAGAGAAATGAACAGTTCTCAGAAGCACAGGTGTTGTTTGATACATGTTTAGGAGACACCTCCAGACACCCTCAGTCTACAGACAATGTATCAAATTCATTAGACCAGACTAATTAAAAGCACATGTTATTTCCAAACACTAACACCTGTTGTTTACGGCGTTTGAGAGCACATGTCTACGTGAGAATCTTTGCACGTAGACATTAGTTTTAAATTCAATATCTGATCAACCATTGCTTATAATATTCTGCAGTAAACAGTCTCTTAATTTCTAGATTTTTTAGTATTAAGCATTTTTACACCTTTTTTTTCCAATTATTTTTTTTGGAACTTGAGCCGAACACGCCAAAAAGTTCGAAGTTTGCGGACTTTCGAACTGCCAATGTTCTAGTCAAACTCGGAACTGATAGAACCAAACAGTTCATCCCTATTGGCCACTAGAGGGAGCAGTTTGTGTCTGTTATACTCTGTATCCACCACTAAAAGGAGCAGGGGAAGCAGTTTGAGCCTGTCATACTCTATATCCAACACTAGGGGCAGCAGCTTGTGCCAGTTATACCTCTATATTGGCCACTAGAAGGGGCACTGGAGCAGTTTGAGCCTGTCATACTCTATATCCAACACTAGGGGCAGCAGCTTGTGCCAGTTATACCTCTATATTGGCCACTAGAAGGGACACTGGAGCAGTTTGTGCCTGTCATACTCTATATCCGCCACTAGAGGGAACAACTTTCGTCTGTCAGACTCTGTATCCACCACTAGAGGGAGCAGCTTGTGCCTTTCATACGCTGTATTCACCACTAGAGGGAGCAGCTTGTGCCTTTCATACTCTGTATCCACCACTAGAGGGAGCAGCTTGTGCCTTTCATACTCTGTATCCACCACTAGAGGGAGCAGCTTGTGCCTTTCATACGCTGTATTCACCACTAGAGGGAGCAGCTCGTGCCTTTCGTACTCTGTATCCACCACTAGAGGGAGCAGTTTGTGTCTGTCTTACTCTGTATTGGCCTATAGAGGGAGCAGGGGAGCAGTTTGTGCCTGTCATACTATGTATCCGCCACTAGAGTGAGCAACTTGTGCCTTATACTCTGTATTGGCCACTAGAGGGAGCACCTTGTGCCTGTCATACTCTGTATTGGCCATTAGAGGGAGCAGCGTGTGGCTGTCATACTCTGTATCTGCCATGAGAAGGAGCAGGGGGAGCAGTTTGTGCCTGTCATACTCTGTATCCGCCACTATTCTATAAGTCTAATCACAGAGTTGTATTTTCACCAAACACAGGCGAATTGACAGAGAAATAAAGTGCTTTTTGCCCCAATTTACTGCAATTCTGCAACGATTTTGTCCCATAGAGAAGGAACGATTCATTATTATTTTTATTATTCTTTATTTATAAAGTGCTAGCATATTCCGCAGCGCTGTACAATAGGCACAGTATAGACATTGTTACAATACATTGAAAACATTTGACAAACAGTACAGGAGGAGATGAGGCCCTATTCCCGTAGGAACTCACAATCTAGGAGGGTTGGGGTTGGAAACAGGAGAGGACTGTAAGGTGAGAGTGATTGATGGTTGCGTCAGTGAGTTGGGTGGTAGGCTTCCCTAAATAGGAATGTTTTAAGGGAGCGTTTGAAGGAAGAGAAGTTAGGGGAAAGTCTGACAGCACGAGGGAGAGCGTTCCAGAGAGTGGGGGCTGCGCGTGAGAAATCCTGCAGTCTATCATGGGAAGAGGTGATGCGGGGAGAAGCTAGGCGCAGGTCACTGTTTGACCTTAGGGAGCGGGCTGTGGTGTATTTGGTGATTAGTGAGGACAGGTAGTGGGGCGCTGAGTTAGTGAGGGTTTTGTAGGTAAGGATAAGGATTTTGAACTTAATTCTGCAGTGGATGGGAAGCCAGTGAAGGGACTCGCAGAGGGGAGCGGCAGAGACAGAGCGGCGGGTGAGGTGAATTAGCCTGGCGGAGGCGTTCAGGATGGATTGTAGGGGGGAGAGGCGGGACAGAGGGAGGCCAGATAAGAGATTATTGCAATAGTCGAGTCGGGAGATTACCAGGGCGTGTATGAGTTGTTTTGTGGTGACCGCGGTAAGAAATGGCCGAATTCTGGAAATATTACGCAGTTGGTATCTGCAGGAGGAGGAAAGAGACTTGATGTGGGGGATGAAGGAAAGAGCAGAGTCAAGTGTAACTCCAAGACAGCGAACTTGGTTTGATGGGGAGATGGGGATACCCTCCACCGTGATAGAGAAGTCAGGAGGTGGGGAGGCATTAGAGGGAGGAATAAGTAGGAGCTCAGTCTTTGACATGTTGATCTTTAGGTGGTGGGAGGCCATCCAGGAGGAGATGCCAGATAAACAGTCACTGACTTTTGAAAGGACAGGGGGAGAGAGATCAGGGGTAGAGAGGTAGATCTGAGTGTCATCAGCGTAGAGGTGGTAATTAAAGCCAAAGCTGTTGATGATTTTGCCCAGGGAGGAGGTGTAGATGGATAAGAGCAGAGGACCAAGGACAGAGCCTTGAGGTACACCAACAGATAGAGGCAATGAAGAGGAGGAGTTACCAGCAAAGGACACACAGAAGGACCTGTTGGATAAATAGGAGTCAACCCAAGCAAGTGCAGTGTCACCGAGACCCAGAGAGTTGAGGGTCTGTAGAAGGAGGGGGTGGTCAACAGTGTCAAAAGCAGCCGAGAGGTCAAGCAGGATGAGAATAGAATAGTGGCCGTGTTTTTTAGCAGTTAGGAGGTCGTTGGTGACTTTGGTGAGGGCAGTTTCAGTTGAGTGTAGCGGACGGAAGCCAGATTGCAGGGGGTCAAGTAGGGAATTGGAGGACAGGAAGAGGGAGAGGCGCTCCTTACCGCACCAGGGGGCGATCGATCTCCCCATGCAGGGGAATCTGACTCAGCGGGCAGCTCCCGGCAGTCGGATCTGTCTGAGGCTTTTGCCTCTCCTCCACCTCCAAAGAAGAGCTCAAAATCAGCGGCTCGTTTTGCCGCCATGGAAGCGGCTCTGCAGGCTTCTATCACGCGGTCTCTGTCCTCTGCGGTCTCCACGCTTTCTCAGTCCTTCAGAAGGACCATGGATGAGGCAGTGGCCTCTATTACCTCGGTACCCCCAGCTCCAGGTGTTGTTCCCACTCCACCTCCAAAAGACCCTGTGTTACCCTCTGGCTCTGCACCTACTAGCCTTAAGAAACGTGCTAAGACTAAGCACCTTGATAGTCCTCCAAGAGGGGCTGGCATCCCCGATACTCTGCCTTCCGATGATGGCGAGGTGTCCTCGCACAAGAGAGCCCCTGACCGCGGGGCACTGGTTGCGGTCTCCAAAGATAGGCCTTTACCTACGGGTTCTGGCCGACTCCCCAGAAACACTGACTCGGAGAGTGAGGAACCCGAGCATGGGGAGGATGATGGAGCTATTGAATTATACGCTCTGCATGATGTAGGCCTGTTGGCCGAGGAAAGGCCCCCACCGCTTTTAATGTCTACCAAGGAGGTTGTATGTGATCCTCAGGGCCGCCCGATGTTTTCCCCGGCAGGGGTCTTACACCCGCGCTCTACTGCATGGTCCCCGATGCCTCATGTAGAGATGTGGGTGGATGCCCACATGTGGCTGCCCATGGATAAGGAGACCAGGGTGAATATGAGGGCAGAATGCCCTCGCCCTACCACCGCGGGCAAAACTTGTCTCACCCCGGTGGTGGATGAGGATTTTGTGAAATTCATGACCAACAAGGGATGGTCCCCCAAGAAAGGGGTGGATATGGCTTTCAGGGTCTGTGAAGATAAGGTGCTTGATGTCGCACCGCCGTTGATTTACCTCCTTGACATGGTGGAGGATGCTCGCTTACAGGGCACCCCCTTGGATTTGGAAGACACCACAGGCTGGATCCAACGATCCTTGTGCCTGTTGGGCGGGGCTAATGCGGCTTTGGCCGCTGAGAGACGCAAGTCCATGATCCTAAGAATGGATCCTCAGCTTACATCTATGGCCAATAAGGATAAAGGGGCCAAGGCTCAAGGCCTTCTCTTCGGGGATGGCTTTATAAAAAATATGGGCACATACACCAGCGCTTTCACCGCTCTGGATAAGGTCGAGACGGCCATTAAGAAAGATTTTCCCAAAAAGGTTTTCGACAGGGCCGGTAGCGGAAGGGGCCGCTCTACCGGCCGCGCCGGATCTATGGGCATTACTAGAGGATCCTTCCGGGCCTCTAGTACCGCCGACTCTGGCCCTCCCGCTTACGGATCCTCGGCTCAGGCCTGGAGAGGCCGCGGATTCCGTGGCGGCAGAACGCAATTCCGTGCTCGACGACAGACTGGTAAGTCTTCCTTTTATTGTTCCTCATTCATCTGTTCGGGTGGGGGGCCGTATTCGACTTTTTCTTCACAAATGGGAGTTGATCACTACAGACCCGTGGGTTCTCTCCGCGGTCAGAGGGTTCGAAATAGACTTCGAAACGGTCCCTCCTTACCAATCCACGTCACCCCGACCACTAAGTTTTTCCAGGGAACAGGAACTTGTAGTTCACGCAGAAATTTTGGCTCTGGCATCAAAAGGGGCCATAGAGGAGGTCCCTTGGGATTCTCCCAAATTTGTGAGCAATCTGTTCCTCGTGGCGAAGAAAGGGGGCGGGACACGCCCTGTCATAAACCTCAGGGAACTCAACTTATGGGTGTCATACCGCCATTTCCAAATGGAAGGGTTTCATACCCTCAGGGATTTGCTCAACGAGCAGGATTGGCTGGTAAAATTAGATTTGAAAGACGCGTACCTCACCATCCCTATGGCGCCAGCTTCCAGAGATAACCTGTGTGTCCCTTGGCGAGACCGCATGTGGCGCTTCACGTGCCTACCTTTCGGCCTTTCATCCACTCCGTGGTGCTTCACGAAGCTCATGAAACCGGTTGTAGAATCCCTCCGGGTGAGGGGCGTTCGACTCGTGATTTACCTGGACGACATCCTACTGATGTCGGATTCCTCAGTTTCCCTTCAACTACACTTGTCGTGGACACCGTCCCTGTTACAAGACCTGGGTTTTCTGATCAATGTGGAAAAGTCTTTGTTGATTCCTACACGTTGTCTGGAATTTCTGGGTTTCCTCCTGGATTCGCACACTATGACTCTGAGCGTCCCAAATCCCAAGATCAGGTCCATTCGCAAAGAGGTCCGCTCCCTCCTCAGGGACCACTCACCCACCCTGAGGGAATTGGCGAGGGTGATTGGTCTCCTGGCGGCGACTCGTCTGGCGGTTCTGCCGGCTCCTCTACACTACAGGGCCCTCCAGAGATTGAAGGCCCGTTCTCTCCGATCGGTAACGGATTATTCCCGCAGGGTTCCCCTCTCGATCGATGCGAAGACGGATCTGACATGGTGGCTCACGGACTGGTCTCGGTGGAATGCTCGCCCAGTGCGCTTCCCCGTACCGTCGTTGACCATAGAATCCGACGCGAGTCGTTCGGGTTGGGGGGCACGGTGCGCCGAGATGTTGACAGGAGGTGGTTGGTCGATCCAGGAGTTACGTCTCCACATCAACGTTCTGGAATTTATGGCGGCGTTTTTCGCCCTGAAATGTTTCTCCAGGGGGACCAATCACCGCTGTATCCTCCTGAAGTTGGACAACCTGTCGGCTGTCAGGTTATAATCATGCCCTAGGGGGAGCTCGTTCAGTGGCTCTGACGTCAGCGGCGGCCGAGCTATGGGA
Source organism: Leptobrachium leishanense (assembly GCA_009667805.1). Lineage (NCBI taxonomy): Eukaryota > Metazoa > Chordata > Amphibia > Anura > Megophryidae > Leptobrachium > Leptobrachium leishanense. The sequence continues at coordinate 9,011 of RXON01003468.1, forward strand.
TTTCTGTCTTCCCCGCGGTCTGTTTGTGGTGGCTCAATATCTTCCAGGTCTCGCCAATACAGTGGCGGACTGGAATTCACGCCATCTGACGGATTCGGGGGATTGGCGTCTGGCGCCATCGGTATTTGCCATCATCAACAGGTTGTGGGGTCCGCTCCAGATGGATCTGTTCGCTTCCAGGCTGAATCGGCAGTTACCGAAGTTCTACAGTTGGAGGCCAGATCCGGAGGCGGAAGGCACGGACGCCTTCGTCCAGGCGTGGCCGGAGGGCTGTCTTTACGCCTTCCCTCCGTTTCAACTGTTGTTACGCGTTTTGAGGCGTCTCTGCGACGTAGAAGCGGAATTGGTTTTGGTGACACCGTGCTGGCGGTCCCAACCATGGTTTCCCCTGCTATTGAGATACTCCCTGACCCCGCCCAGGCGGATTCCGACCTCGCCGTCTCTGCTGACGGGTCCGGACGGCCTTCCTCACCCATTATTGCGGGACGGTCGACTGTCCCTTGTGGTCTGGTTGATTTCCGGTTCTCATGGCGGGCCACAGGCATTTCGCCAAGAACTGAGGAATTGCTCCAGCACGCTTGGGCCCCGGGCACGAGAGGAGCATACCGCTCGGCCTGGACAGCTTGGCACGGCTGGTGTTTGCGAAGGGGTGAGGATTCCACTTCTGCCCCTCGGAATTCGGTTCTGGATTTTTTATCCTCACTGTTTGATTCGGGATTGGCCTTTCGTACCATAAATGTGTACCGGTCGGCTTTGTCGGCGGGCCATCTCGGTTTTGATAACTCTCCCTTGGGTAGACACCCTCTGGTTTGTCATCTTCTTAAAGGAGTTCGGCTGTCTCGTCCTCCGACTCCCCGCTACTCTTCTACGTGGGATGTGACCCTTGTAGTGAATTTCCTTCGCGCGTGGCCATGTAATGCCTCGTTGTCACTACGCCAGTTGTCGGCTAAATTATTAGTTTTGTTTTGTCTCATCTCCTGTAAGCGGGTCGGGGATGTCAGGGCGTTGGACTTTGGCGCCCGCTCTTTTTCGCCGGACGGCGTTTGTTTCGACATCTCGCGACGTACCAAGACAGCGATTCGTAATGTGTTTTTTCCAGCGTTTCCGTTGATACCTGAATTATGTCCTGTTCTTTGCCTTCAGGAATATGAAAGCCGTACATTGGCTCTGCGTCCCCTTCCTGGGTCCCCGTTGTTTGTTTCATTTCGGGTTCCTCATAACCCGGTTAGTTCACCAACTCTGGCCCGGTGGGCTCGTTGGCTGTTGGATCTTGCTGGGGTTGATATTTCACGCTTCGGCGCTCATTCCATCCGTAGTGCTGCGGCTTCTAATGCTTTTATGGCGGGTTGTCGCCTGGAGGACATTATGAAGTCGGCGGATTGGTCGCGTGAATCTACTTTTCGTACATTTTATTTTAAGCCGGTCTCTCATTGGTCACAGGCACTGATGCGTTGAACGTGTAAATATGAAGCCTCCGAGGCCTGCCTTAAAATTCACAAATTTTCCTAGTCCCGGTGACGGAAAGTTTGGATTTTAATAAAGACTCGGAGGCGAGTATTTCCCACCTCTCCTGCCCTGAGGGGGGTGTGTTCTAGACCGGCCAGAATGTTTGTACCTATGCGCAGCGCATGGTTTTGATATGGGTGGTCCTCCTGTTGCTTGGGAGGCGGGAAACCGAGGGTTCGGTGTGGTTCTTTCCTAATACCTGCCTTCGTGTTTCTGTTCTTCTTACAGCGAATTGATGACCCGTGGATTGTGAATACTCACAGGACTGTCGTGTTCTCCGGATGGATCTACTATTACCTGTTCCCTGATTTTGTGGCTCCAGTCGCATGAAGAAAGAGGGCGTTACTGCTCCAGCTCAGACTGTTTATAGGCTAGGGGGCTGGACTTATTAAGAGGAGGGTTACCCCACGTTGGGGGTTTGACATGTTTTTTTCTGGTTCTTGTTATCACTCTTCTTTACTGCTATAGGAGTAATAAAGAAAGAGATTGCAAATACTCGCCTCCGAGTCCTTATTAAAATCCAAACTTTCCGTCAACGGGACTAGGAAAATTTGGGAATTGCACCAAAAGACCTGTGAAATGGCGTGATTTCAATTCACCGGGTTTAAACGGACGGATTTAATAGGTTGTCATGTATTAAATATAATATCTTTTACATTTTTTTTTAAAAAGACCATTCATTCTTTTTAATTTATTCCAAAACATTTTTTTTAGAAGAACTTTGATTTTTATTTTTTCCGAAAGACTTTCTTGTTTTCTGTAACAGAACTTTATATTATTTTTAAATAACTTGTTTTATTATTGAGACACATTTTTAATACATTTTTATTGATATTAACTAAGACTTCCTCCCTTTCCCTTCTCCTTCCCTCCCCACGGCCATATCTGCACTTGTCGGTAACTTCCAGTAACTTTTTCAGTGAACCTTTTTTCCAGCTCTCTGCATCGCACAATCCATAAACAGTGAATTCACCGGAACGTCATGAAATGGAATCGCCAAAGTGAGCTGAAATCGGGTCAAGTTTCGGTGCTTTGTGAGTAGATTCCTTGGTTTCTGCTACTTTCAGTCTGTATGTACCACTGTACCATATACCACTGTATGTGCTGCTCCTCCTTGCGGTCTGGCCCCAGGGTCTGGTACTTGCGGTCTGGGCCCAGGGTCTGGTCCTTGAGGTCTGGGCCCAGGGTCTGGTCCTTGAGGTCTGGGCCCAGGGTCTGGTCCTTGCAGTCTGGGCCCAGGGTCTGGGCCCAGGGTCTGGTCCTTGCGGTCTGGGCCCAGAGTCTGGTCCTTGCGGTCTGGGCCCAGGGTCTGGTCCTTGCGGTCTGGTCCGTGGGGTCTGGTCCTTGCGGTCTGGGCCCAGGGTCTGGTCCTTGCGGTCTGGGCCCAGGGTCTGGTCCTTGCGATCTGGGCCCAGGGTCTGGTCCTTGCGGTCTGGGCCCAGGGTCTGGTCCTTGCGGTCTGGGCCCAGGGTCTGGTCCTTGCGGTCTGGCCCAGGGTCTGGTCCTTGCGGTCTGGGCCCAGGGTCTGGTCCTTGCGGTCTGGGCCCAGGGTCTGGTCCTTGCGGTCTGGGCCCAGGGTCTGGTCCTTGCGGTCTGGGCCCAGGATCTGGTCCTTGCGGTCTGGGCCCAGGATCTGGTCCTTGCGGTCTGGGCCCAGGGTCTGGTCCTTGCGGTCTTGTCCTTGCCGTCTGGTCCTTGCGGTCTTGGCCCAGGGTCTGGTCCTTGCGGTCTGGGCCCAGGGTCTGGTCCTTGCGGTCTGGGCCCAGGGTCTGGTCCTTGCGGTCTGGGCCCAGGGTCTGTTCCTTGCGGTCTGGGCCCAGGGTCCGGTCCTTGCGGTTTGGTCCTTGCGGTCTGGGCCCAGGGTCTGGTCCTTCCGATCTGGGCCGAGGGTCTGGTCCTTGCGGTCTGGGCCCAGGGTCTGGTCCTTGCGGTCTGGGCCCAGGGTCTGGTCCTTGCGGTCTGGGCCCAGGGTCTGGTCCTTGCGGTCTGGTCCTTGCGGTCTGGGCCCAGGGTCCGGTCCTTGCGGTCTGGGCCCAGGGTCCGGTCCTTGCGGTCTGGGCCCAGGGTCCGGTCCTTGCAGTCTGGGCCCAGGGTCCGGTCCTTGCGGTCTGGTCCTTTCGGTCTGGGCCCAGGGTCTGGTCCTTGCGGTCTGGGCCCAGGGTCTGGTCCTTGCGGTCTGGGCCCAGGGTCTGGTCCTTGCGGTCTGGTCCTTGCGGTCTGGGCCCAGGGTCTGGTCCTTGCGGTCTGGGCCCAGGGTCTGGTCCTTGCGGTCTGGGCCCAGGGTCGGGCCCTTGCGGTCTGGGCCCAGGGTCGGGCCCTTGCGGTCTGGTCCTTGCGGTCTGGGCCCAGGGTCTGGTCCTTGCGGTCTGGGCCCAGGGTCTGGTCCTTGCGGTCTGGGCCCAGGGTCTGGTCCTGTAGCACGATGACGCCAGTCCTAGAGTTAACCCCTAACTGCCACCGACGGTGGAGATAGGGAGTTCCAATGAACTCCCTATCTCCCGATCTGTGGCAGTTAGGGGTTAATGTTTGGTATGGTTGGATCGGCCAGAGCATGGCCGTTCCAACGATACCAAACATGAAAGTGAAAAAAGTTTTTTAAAAAAAATTAAAAATAAAAATATATTAAAAAAAACAAATATTTTTTTTTCTTTTTTTTGGTTCGTTAATGCAGCAATATTGTTCCCATTTCAATTATAATGTGAACAATGATGCTGCACTAACGATTTTTGTATGCGGTGCGTTTGTTAAAAATCGCGTAATTTTCCCCAAAAAAAAATGTAACGAGACCCCATCTCTAATTTTTTTAACAAGCGCACCCCACACAAAATATAACCGCAATTGCTCGCATGTTAAAATGTGAAAAAAACCACTTTACACGCTGTAAATTATTGAAAATACATATTTTATTGCATTTTTTGTTATAATATACAGACATGACATAACGTATACATATAATAATGACATATTATGAATCTACCGAGTCTGACGGAAAGAACGATATATAATATGTCTGGGTAATATACTAAAATAAGCCTTCAAAACACGTTTAAACATGATGAGCAAAACCGGTAAAAATGACCTCAGCACAGGGGCGTGAAAAGCCTCACCAGCGAAAGGGTTAAACACCATTGTCTTCAGCCTGGCCCAATGGCAAGTTTGCCACGAAAACAGTACCAACTGTGCCATGGGTACGGAGTTTTTCTGTTTTGAATAAGTAACTGATGTTTTCAAAGGGTTAATTGCCATTGGGCCACTGAATTCTACATGGATTTATATAGAGGTGGATGCCCTCTATTAAACACGATTGTCTTCAGCCTGGTCCAATGGCAAGTTTGCCACGAAAACCGTGCCAACTGTGCCAAGGGTGTTGATTTTTACTATTTTGATTAAGTGATGATTTCAAAGGGTTAATTGCCATTGAGCATTGCATCGCGACACTACAACACTGCATCACGACACTGCCGCTGCATTGTCACCTTGACACTGCATTGCTCCACTACGGCACTACATTGCGCCACTGCACCGCGTCACTGTGACACCGCACTACGTCACTGCATTGTGTCACTGCGACACTGCATCGCGACACTGCGACACTGCATTGCGATGCTGCCACTGCATTGTATCACCTCGGCACTGCATTGCTCCACTTTGACACTAAATCCCGACACTGCACCACGTCACTGCGACACGCATAGCGTCACCGCGACACGCATAGCGCCACCGCGCCACTACATTGCTTCACTGCTCGGCGTCACTGTGACACTGCATCGCGTCACTGTGACACTGTATCGCGGCACTGCAACACTGCATCGCGACACCGCAACACTGCATCATGGCACTGCGACACTACATCGAGTCGCATGACACTGTACAGTGACACTGCAACACTGTATCGCGCCACTACGACACTGTATCGCGCCACTACGACACTGTATCGCGCCACTACGACACTGCATCGCAGCACTACAACGTGGCACTGCGTCACTGCATTGCGACACTGCATCGCTGCATCATATCACCACGACACTGCATCGGGTCACTGCACCACTGTATCGCGTCACTGCAACGTTGCATCGCGCCACTACCACTGCGTTGTCACCTTTCCACTGCGATGCTTCACTGCGACACTACATCGCGACACTGCACCGCGTCACTGTGACACCGCATCGCGCCACTACGACACTGAATTGTGTCGTTGTGACACTGTATTGCTCCACTGCATCGCGACACTACCACTGCATTGTATCGCCTCGCCACTGCATTGCTCCACTCTGACACTACATTGCGCCACTGCTACACTGCACCACGCCACTGCGACACGCATCGCGTCACTACATCACGTCAATGCGACACTGCAACGTACCACTGCGACACTTCATCGAGACACTGCATCACGTCACTGTTGCATTACAACGCGGCACTGCATCGCCTTGACACTGCATTGCTCCACTACGACACTACATTGCGACACTGCGAAGCGTCACTGTGACACCGCACTACGTCACTGCATTGTGTCACTGCGACACTGCATCGCGACACTGCGACACTGCATTGCAACACTGCAACTGCATTGTATCGCCTCGGCACTGCATTGCTCCACTGTGACACTAGATCCCGACACTGCACCACGTCACTGCGACATGCATAGCGTCACCGCGACACGCATAGCGTCACCGCGTCACTACATCGCGTCACTGCACCACGTCACTGTGACACTGCATCGCGTCACTGTGACACTGTATCGTGGCACTGCGACACTGCATCGCGACACTGCATCATGGCACTGCAACACTACATCGAGTCACATGACACTGTGCAGTGACACTGCACCACTGTATCGCGTCACTACGACACTGCATCGCGGCACTGCGGCACTGCTACACGACACTGCTACACGACACTGCTACACGACACTGCTACACGACACTGCGACACGACACTGCGACACGACACTGCGACACGACACTGCGACACGACACTGCGACACGACACTGCGACACGACACTGCGACACGACACTGCGACACGACACTGCGACACGACACTGCGACACGACACTGCGACACGACACTGCGACACGACACTGCGACACGACACTGCGACACGACACTGCGACACGACACTGCGACACGACACTGCGACACGACACTGCGACACTGCATCGCTGCATCATATCACCACGACACTGCATCGGGTCACTGCACCACTGTATCGCGTCACTGCAACGCTGCATCGCGTCACTACCACTGCGTTGTCACCTTGCCACTGCGATGCTTCACTGCGACACTACATCGCGACACTGCACCGCGTCACTGACACCGCATCGCGCCACTACGACACTGAATTGTGTCGTTGTGACACTGTATTGCGACACTGCTCCACTGTATTGCGACACTGCTCCACTGCATCGCGAAACTGCATCGCGACACTACCACTGCATTGTATCGCCTCGCCACTGCATTGCTCCACTGTGACACTACATCGCGCCACTGCTACACTGCGCTACGCCACTGCGACACGCATCGCGTCACTACATCACGTCAATGCGACACTGCAACGTACCACTGCGACACTGCATCGAGACACTGCATCACGTCACTATTGCATTACAACGCGGCACTGCATCGCCTTGACACTGCATTGCTCCACTACGACACTACATTGCGCCACTGCGACGCGTCACTGTGACACCGCACCGCGTCACTACGTCACTGCATTGTGTCATTGCGACACTGCATTGCGCCACTGCCACTGCATTGTATCGCCTCGGCACTGCATTGCTCCACTGTGACACTAGATCCCGACACTGCACCACGTCACTGCGACATGCATAGCGTCACCGCGACACGCATAGCGTCACCGCGTCACTACATTGCGTCACTGCTCCACGTCACTGTGACACTGCATCGCGTCACTGTGACACTGTATCGCGGCACCGCAACACTGCATCGCGACACTGCAACACTGCATCATGGCACTGCGACACTACATCGAGTCACATGACACTGTACAGTGACACTGCACCACTGTATCGCGCCACTACGACACTGCATCGCGTCACTGCGGCACTGCTACACGACGCTGCTACACGACGCTGCTACACGACGCTGCTACACGACGCTGCTACACGACGCTGCTACACGTCGCTGCATCATATCACCACGACACTGCATCGGGTCACTGCATCGCGTCACTGCAACGCTGCATCGCGCCACTACCACTGCGTTGTCACCTTGCCGCTGCGATGCTTCACTGCGACACTACATCGCGACACTGCACCGCGTCACTGTGACACCGCATCGCGCCACTACGACACTGAATTGTGTCGTTGTGACACTGTATTGCGACACTGCTCCACTGCATTGCGACACTGCATCGCAACACTACCACTGCATTGTATCGCCTCGCCACTGTATTGCTCCACTGTGACACTACATCGCGCCACTGCTACACTGCACCACGCCACTGCGACACGCATCGCGTCACTACATCACGTCAACGCGACACTGCAACGTACCACTGCATCACATCACTGTTGCATTACAACGTGGCACTGCATCACGCCACTACGTCGCTGCATCGCGTCACTGCGACACTACATCACGTCACTGTGACACTACATCACGTCACTGCATCGTGTCGTGCACTGCGGCGCTGCATTGTGACACTGTATAGCAACACTGCAGCACTCTATCACGCGCTGCGACACTGTTTCGCGACACTGCAACGCTGCATTGCAACACAACACTGTATCACAACATTGTTGCACTGTATCGTACCACTGCGACACTGTATCGCAACACACTAACATGGGGTTGAAGGGAGTGTTAATAGTTTGGACAGGTGATTGTTCCTTAGGTGGGACTTAGGTCTTTTTTGTTACGCCTCTCCTGAACCCTAACCTAGGCCGAGGAGTTGCACACTGCCTCTGAGTGGGCGATGCACATTAACACTTTAATACCCAGATGCCGCTTTGTCCACCTGTCCCAGGGGTACACGTTGACAGCTCCCCCCCCCAGCGTGTGAGCGTCCCTATGCTGCTTGTTTCTTTTTATCGCAGAGAAATCAGCGAGATTTTTTTACTTCTTCCTAACGGCGTATTAATCCCACATAATCCAGGCAGCAGGCTTCATGTGCCGCTCAGCGAGCATACTTTAAATACTGACATGTTTATTAGGGCGGGCAGACAGCACAGCTGGTCCAGGTGATGGCGCTTTCCCATGATCCTCCTTGAAAAGCGTGTAGAGAAAATAACATTCTGTGCGCGCTCACCGTGCTGGCTGCGAGCAGGAACGCTTTGTAGACAGCGCTGACCCCAAACCATGGAATTCCTTCAATAAATCAAATTAAAATCTAGAGGAATCAATGTCGTAATGTCCTGTGCCCCCCTCCTCCTCTTTCCATGGCCTAATGTCAGGGAAGGTATCCTTGGAGATGCCAGGTGCCCGTTGGCCTTGAAGCCCCAGCAGAATTGGGCTTTACAGGGATTGGGGACTTGTAAATAACTCTGGTGCCTTGCTTTGTTTCAGAAGATGCCAGCTGTCAAGAAGCCCATGCGTTATGGGCACCCCGAGGGCCACACGGAGGTCTGCTTTGGCAGCAGGTAAGGCACAGCTCCACTAACCCTGTGCAAGGGGAGCCACGCACGGCTCGAATTTTAACTCCAAAAGTGCTCGCCTGAATTTTTATTTATTTTGTCCTATACATATTTAATGACACTGTGAAACCCACGTGAATTATTTACCTGTTGAATTTGTTTCCAGCTGTCCGGTGACGTGCGGAAGCGATGGAGACATTCGGATTTGGGAAAGCTTGGATGACGACCCAAAGTTCACTCCTTCACTTTAAAGGTAATAAAGATTTGTTGGCCCAGGGTGGAATGTGGTGTTAAAGCTTCTGTTTAACCGCTTCTCGACTAATTCATTGATTTTTAAAATACTTGACGGCCAATGACTAATGTGGATAAATGTAGGCTGGGTCCATGAAGGCCCCAATGATCGGTGGGTTAATGCTGTTATCAGTGGGTAAATGCGGTGTATCTTTATTGCTGGTGCAATAAAGGCTTAGTGAGGCTTAGTATTTCTGTAATAATTCAATGTTCTTGAACCCAGGACATACTAAAAAGGAGAGAAATCTCAATGTATCCTTCCTCCTCAAACATTTTAGTATTTATTTATAATAATGTCAAACTCTGTATCAGCTACTAGGGTAACAGTTTGTCCCTGTCATACTCTGTATTCGCCACTAGGGGGAGCTGCTTGTGCCTGTCATATACTGTATTGGCCACTTGAGGGAGCTGTTATTGCCTGTCATACTTATCTGCCACTAGAGGGAGCAGGAGAGACTTTTTTGCCTGTCCTACTCTGTATGGGACACTAGAGGGAGCAACCTGTGCCTGTCATACTCTGTATCCTCCACTAGAGCGAGCAGTTTGTCCGTCATACTCTGTATCCTCCACTAGACACATGCCTGTCATACTCTGTATCCGCTACTAGAGGGAGCAGAGGAGCATTTTGTGTCTGTCATACTCTGTATTGGCCATTAGAGGGAGCAAAATGTGCCTGTCATACTCTGTATCTGCTACTAGAGGGAGCAGTTTGTACCGTCATACTCTGTATCCGCCACTAGGAGCCACCTGTACTGTTCATACTCTGTATCCGCCAGTAGAGGGAGCAAGGGATCAGTTTTTGTTGGTCATACTCTGTATACTCTGAGGTATGAAAAGCCTCGGCAGCGAAAGGGTTAAATGCAGCATACTAGGGTGTTTTAGGGAAATTAATTCTCAAATCTCAATCAGAAGCAGACACCACCCCACCCTCAGTAAGGTGTACAATGTATCAAATTGATTACCAGACAAAAAACACCTGGTGTTATGCCCGTTTGTGAACAGAGCTCATTTAGAGTTGATAATCTTTCCACGTACACATTAGTTTTTAATTCAATATCTAATAAACCGTTGCTTATAATATTCTGCAGTAAAGAGTCTCTTTATTTCTAGATTTTTTAGTATTTTTTTTAAGCATTTTCTATACTTTATTCAAAATTTGTTTTTTTTTTCGAACTCGAACCGAACACACCCAAAAAGTTCGAAATTCGCAAACTTTCGAACTGCCAAAGTTCGGGTCGAACTCCGAACCGTCTGAACCCGAACAGCTCATCCCTAATAGAGATGCTGATGGGGTTGTGTATAGAGATGCTGTGGGGTTGTGTATAGAGATGCTGATGGGGTTGTGTATAGAGTGGCTGTGTATAGAGATGCTGATGGGGTTGTGTATAGAGATGCTGATGGGGTTGTGTATAGAGATGCTGATGGGGTTGTGTATAGAGATGCTGATGGGGTTGTGTATAGAGATGCTGATGGGGTTGTGTATAGAGATGCTGATGGGGTTGTGTATAGAGATGCTGTGGGGTTGTGCATAGAGATGCTGTGAGGCAGTGTATAGAGATGCTGTGAGGCAGTGTATAGAGGTGCTGTGAGGCTGTGTATAGAGATGCTGATGGGGTTGTGTCTATACACAGATGCTGATGGGGTTGTGTATAGACATGCTGATGGGGTTGTGTATAGAGATGCTGATGGGGTTGTGTATAGAGATGCTGCGAGGTTGTGTATAGAGTTGCTGCAAGGCTGTGTATAGAGATGCTGTGAGGCTGTGTATAGAGATGCTGTGAGGCTGTGTATAGAGATGCTGTGAGGCTGTGTATAGAGATGCTGTGAGGCTCTGTATAGAGATGCTGTGTATAGAGATGCTGTGAGGCTGTGTATAGAGATGCTGTGAGGCTGTGTATAGAGATGCTGATGGGGTTGTGTATAGAGATGCTGATGGGGTTGTATATAGAGATGCTGTGAGGCTATAGAGATGCTGTGAGGCTCTAGAGATGCTGTGAGGCTCTAGAGATGCTGTGAGGCTCTAGAGATGCTGTGAGGCTATAGAGATGCTGTGAGGCTGTGTATAGAGATGCTGTGGGCTTGTCTATAGAGATGCTGTGGGCTTGTCTATAGAGATGCTGTGGGCTTGTCTATAGAGATGCTGTGGGCTTGTCTATAGAGATGCTGTGGGCTTGTCTATAGAGATGCTGTGGGCTTGTCTATAGAGATGCTGTGGGCTTGTCTATAGAGATGCTGTGGGCTTGTCTATAGAGATGCTGTGTATAGAGATGCTGTGTATAGAGATGCTGTGAGGCTGTGTATAGAGATGCTGTGGGGTTGTGTATAGAGATGTTGTGGGGTTGTGTATAGAGATGCTGATGGGGTTGTGTATAGAGATGCTGTGGGCTTGTGTATAGAGATGCTGTGGGCTTGTGTATAGAGATGCTGTGGGCTTGTGTATAGAGATGCTGTGAGGCTGTGTATAGAGATGCTGATGGGGTTGTCTATACACAGATGCTGGGTTGTGTATAGAGATGCTGATGGGGTTGTGTATAGAGATGCTGATGGGGTTGTGTATAGAGATGCTGATGGGGTTGTGTATAGAGATGCTGATGGGGTTGTGTATAGAGATGCTGATGGGGTTGTGTATAGAGATGCTGATGGGGTTGTGTATAGAGATGCTGATGGGGTTGTGTATAGAGATGCCGTGAGGCTGTGTATAGAGAGGCTGTGTATAGAGATGCTGTGAGGCTGTGTATAGAGATGCTGTGAGGCTGTGTATAGAGATGCTGTGAGGCTGTGTATAGAGATGCTGTGGGGCTGTGTATAGAGATGCTGTGAGGTTGTGTTTAGAGATTAGGGATAGACAGATATCATTTTTTCAGGGCCGATACTGATACAGATTATCGGCAGCTTTTCTGGCTGATAGCCGATATTTGGTGCCAATATTCTGTAAATTTAAAGTTCTGAAAAAAACCCAGAACAAATCTGACTATGCCATGAACTCAATGGCCTAAACAACAATCCACTGGTTTTCCACCGGTGCAAAATAACATTTAATGCCAGGGGCAAACTCTTTACACCGAATGCCATATTACATAGTCAGCGCAACAAACGCACGTAATCGTCTACCGCGGGTGAACCTGCGAACCCTGCTTGAGCTTATTGTACGTTGCGAGATCTATACTTAACATTGTGCGCACAAATGCATTTCCGCACTGGTACGCGGATGGTATTACAATCTATGCACAGTTTGGAACGTACAGCGTTTGCTCGTATAATTTTAGCAACTCCTATAAACTGGTGGTAACGGCAAATCTGAACGTCCTGACCGAAACCAAATACACCAGCCAAAAAAAATAAAAAGATGCAGCAAAGTATAGTTACACATTCTACACATACCCAAACCAATAAAATGGAGAAGTTGTGCGTGCATGTATTGCTGCCCTCATATATGCTCAGATTGACTTGTGGTTGTGGTTCTTAATTCTGATTGGCTGAATTGCGTGAAAAAAATGACAGTAAGCACACTGATTTCTGCGCTCAACGGTACTATGCGAGCATTTGGGCGCATCCGGTTTATGCGGGTTATTGATCGGGTCAAAAACGCGTGAGGATTGTAATTCCAGCGGTGATTTGCACACGCAAACGTTTTATGCTTGGTGCAAAACTAACGCTTTGTGTGAGCGTTTTTGCACAAAGATTGTAATATAGCCCAATGTGTGTAAAAAATGTAAACATTGCACCACGTCCGCTTCATTTATTTAATAAGAATTTTTATTTTATTTAATCTTTTATTTTTTTACAATCAGACCGTGTCTTTGGCTTTTCTTAAAGATCCCTCATATGATCCTGTATGTAAGGGGTTCAGCAACCTTGGCCCTCCAAGGGTTATATTACAAAGTTAGATTACAGCTCTGGTTAAGCAGTCACTTTGTAATATTGCCCCACGTTTTAGAATTACATCTGCTATGATGCTCATCTTCTCATTAGGTTCTTGGAGCCTCATGGGAAATCCAGTTCCAAAACATCTGGAGGTCCTAGGTTGCTGGACCCTGCTGTAGGAAATAGACCATGCATCTCCTGTATAGGGAATTCCCTGCCAGATGGGATGGAAGCCCCATTTCTGTTGCCATCACGCTCATGCACAATACGGTCAGTGAGCAGGAGTCATTCTGCAGTGAGGGCTTACAGCCTGATGTGGGAGAAGCCCCCCGATTCTCACAGTTCTGTGGGATCTTGCAGGTCGCAGCTGCAGTGAGCAAACTTGTCCAAATAACGGCAATATCGGCAAATAAAATGCCGATACCAGTAATTTTCTGAATATCGGCACCGATAATCGGCTACACCGATATATCTGTCTATCCCTAATAGAGATGCTGATGGGTTGTGTATAGAGATGCTGATGGGTTGTGTATAGAGATGCTGATGGGTTGTGTATAGAGATGCTGATGGGTTGTGTATAGAGATGCTGATGGGTTGTATAGAGAGGCTGTGTATAGAGAGGCTGTGTATATATGCGATGGGGTTGTGTATAGAGATGCTTTGCGGCGCCAAAGTGCAGCCTAGCTCCGGTGGGGGCCACCATCTTGAATGGCGGCTCCACCCCTGGGTCCCCCTCACTGCCTGATATCCTCATGCATAGCGTGATGACGTCAGATAGCCGGGGAACCCCTATCTGCCCGGAATCCCATGGTGGAGATAGGGGCTTCATTTGAGCCCCCGATATCTCCAGAACTGTGGCAGCTAGGGGCTCATTGAGGGTGTCAAAAGTCTGAGCATGGCCTTTCGTATGATACCCAACATGACCATGTATAAAGTGCAAAAAGTAAAAAAAAAAAAAAAAAATGTTTTTGTTTTATTTTTATTAATGCAGCAATATTGTTCACATTTCAATTATGTGAACAATGATGCTGCACTAATGATTTTTATCTATGGGGTGTGTTTGCTAAAAATCACGTAATTCCCCCCACAAAATGTAACCAGTCCCCATTTCTAATTTTTGTACAAGCGCACCCCATAGAAAACATAACCGCAAATGCTCATGTGCTAAAATGTGGGGGAAAAAAACACTTTACACACTGCAGATAATTAAAAATTAAATTTTTATTGCATTGTTTGTCATAATATACAGGCAGGACATGACGTATATGTGACGGGATGGAGTGTCCGCCTGCGGTCCTGCTCCTATCTGACCCCCTTGATGGCGTCCGGCCCGACTACCAAGTGGCTCGGCACTCGGCGTCTTTAGCAGCCTGATCTACCGACCTCTTGCTGGTGTGGAGGTGGCTGCTGGGCTGACTTGAGGCTCCTTTTCCTGGGATAGAAGTGATGTGGAAGGCTGCTGAGTGCCTTCTAGGTGCAATGTGATATTCCCTGGAAGAACTCACCAGACGAAGCTGTATGACTTCAAAACAGAAACTGATTTATTACAAGGTTTGGGCAGATCCTTTTATACACACAACACAAAGACATGTCCAGACTTGAATGCTCTCAGACACGTCCAGACTTGAATGCTCTCATACAATACAGGATACCTGTTAATACATCACACTCTAATAAAAACCACACCAGTAAAACCACATCTAGACATGAAATAAAATGTCCATACACTTAAACGCACAACCGAAATATAAAAGGAAAAAATTATCTTTAAAACTGTCTGAGTTTTTAGTCACACGGCTCGCTGGAAGGAGCGCTCAGGTCCATTCCGTGACAGTATACAAATAAAAATTATATATTCTGAGTCTGCCGGAAAGAACGATATCTAATATGTCTGGGTCATTTATTAAAATGTGGCTTCAAATAGCGTTTAAACATGATGAGCGAAAGTGGTAAAAATGAGCTGAGCACACAGCAGTGAAATGCAGGGTTAAGGGGTTAAACAGCCCATCAGAGGAACATTTAGTAGAGAAATGAACACTTGTCAGAAGCACAGGTGTTGTTTGATACATGTTTAGGAGACACCTCCAGACACCCTCAGTCTACAGACAATGTATCAAATTCATTAGACCAGACTGTGGCGGAATGAGGTGTTGTCCGCCTGCGGATGTGCTCCTATCTGCTTCCTCCCACTGCGCTTACCGCCGACCCGACTACCGAGTGACACGGCACTCGGCGTCTCGAGCGGCCTGGGATGACCCTGGGGAGGGTTGGCGGGCTGTGGAGGGGACCCCGGGGCGAGATCAGCCCGACCACTGAGTGGCACGGCACTCAGCGTCTCGAGCGGCTGATCTACTGACCTTGGTGCGATTCGGATCTGATGTGGAGCGGCCGTTCGGGGGTGGGAAACGTTTCGTCCGGAACCGTTCGGATGGGAAACGTTTCGGATTTCCCTCGGCAATGCAGCGCTTTGGTCTATCGATGCGCGGCAGACGCGCCGCGGCTTCGGTTCGGAAAGACAGCACCTCAGCTGGATCGATCGTTCGGTTCGGTTTGCAGCCCCTTCCGATTCACCCCTGTTCGGATCTGGGGTGCAGACACAGGGTGACCGGTTCGTATCTCGATATGCCGCACTCTGAAGACCGCGCGGGATCTCAGAAATACGGCCGAAAATAAAGCACACCAGGCGGAGCTGTATGCACTGGATCAACTGTTTATTTTTTACACAACACATATATTTATAAACATTTGGACAGTCATAAAACAATGGGAATCCCTGCCTGCCCCCACAAGCCTCATTGGCCCTCGCTGGAAGGAGGCACCCGGGTCCCGATTCGTATTGGCGGTTACGAATCGGGGTGGTGCCGATTCGCAACCGGATGGTCCGAATCGGCCATTTTCCGATCCGATCGATTCGACCGGATCCACGAGGCGCTGGGAAAATGGCGGCGAGCAAAGCACACAATGGGATACACACATTTTACAATATACATACGGGGACACTTTTATTACACCACACAAATGAAACCACATCTAAATAAAATAACACACGAAATCCCGCTGGTGCAACGGCACCTAGGAGTCTATAAGAATAGAGACGTCATAAAGGACTGTCCCTGGCTGAGGGTCCTGGGCCATTCCGTGACACAGACTAATTAAAAGCACATGTTCTTTCCAAACACTAACACCTGTTGTTTACGGCGTTTGAGAGCACATGTCATTTAGCGGTGAGAATCATTACACGTAGACATTAGTTTTTAATTAAATATCGAATTAACCGTTGCTTATATTATTCTGCAGTAAAGAGTCTCTTTATTTCTAGATTTTTTAGTATTAAGCTTTTTTATACTTTATTGAATTACTTTTTTCCGAACTCGAGCCGAACACGACAAAAAGTTCGAAGTTTGCGAACTTTCGAACTGCCAATGTTCGAGTCGAACTCCGAACTGATAGAACCAAACAGTTCATCCCTATTGGCCACGAGCAGTTTGTGTCTGTCATACTCTGTATCCACCACTAAAAGGAGCAGGGGAAGCAGTTTGAGCCTGTCATACTCTATATCCAACACTAGAGGCAGCAGCTTGGGCCAGTTATACTCTATATTGGCCACTAGAAGGAGCACTGGAGCAGTTTGTGCCTGTCATACTCTATATTCGCCACTAGAGGGAACAACTTTCGTCTGTCAGACTCTGTATCCACCACTAGAGGGAGCAGCTTGTGCCTTTCATACTCTGTATCCACCACTAGAGGGAGCAGCTCGTGCCTTTCATACGCTGTATCCACCACTAGAGGGAGCAGCTTGTGCCTGTCATACTCTATCCACCACTAGAGGGAGCAGCTTGTGCCTTTCATACTCTGTATCCTCCACTAGAGGGAGCAGCTTGTGCCTTTCATACTCTGTATCCTCCACTAAAGGGAGCAGCTTGTGCCTTTCATACTCTGTATCCACCACTAGAGGGAGCAGCTTGTGCCTTTCATACTCTGTATCCACCACTAGAGGGAGCAGCTTGTGCCTTTCATACTCTGTATCCACCACTAGAGGGAGCAGCTTGTGCCTTTCATACTCTGTATCCACCACTAGAGGGAGCAGCTAGTGCCTGTCATACTCTGTATTGGCCTATAGAGGGAGCAGGGGAGCAGTTTGTGCCTGTCATACTATGTATCCGCCACTAGAATGAGCAACTTGTGCCTTATACTCTGTATTGGCCACTAGAGGGAGCAGCTTGTACCTGTCTTACTCTGTATTGGCTTCTAGAGGGAGCAGCTTGTACCTGTTTTACTCTGTATTGGCATCTAGAGGGAGCAGCTTGTGGCTGTCATACTCTGTATTGGCTTCTAGAGGGAGCAGCTTGTGGCTGTCATACTCTGTATTGGCATCTAGAGGGAGCAGCTTGTGGCTGTCATACTCTGTATTGGCCATTAGAGGGAGCAGGGGGAGCAGTTTGTGCCTGTCATACTCTGTATCCGCCACCATTCTATTAGTCTAATTACAGAGCTGTATTTTCACCAAAAACAGGCGAATTGACAGTGAAATAAAGTGCTTTTTGCCCCAATTGACTGCAATTCTGCAAAGATTTTGTCCCATAGAGAAGGAACGATTCATTTATTCACAGAAAGCCAAATTGTACCCAAAGACCTGTGAAATGGCGTGATTTCAATTCACCGGGTTTAAAGGGAGAATTTAACAGGTTTTCATTTATTAAATATAATTTCTTATAGACCATCTTTAGACCATTTATTTTTAATCCAAAACATTTTTTTTAAAAGATCTTTGATTTTTATTTTTTCCAAAAGACTTTCTTGTTTTCTGTAACAGAACTTTATATTATTTTTAAATAACTTTTTTATTATTGAGACACATTTTTAATACATTTTTATTGATATAAACTAAGACTTCCTCCCTTTTCCTTCTCCTTCCCTCCCCACGGCCATATCTGCACTTTTTGGTAACTTCCGGTAACTTTTTCGGTGAACCTTTTTTCCAGCTCTTTGCATCGCACAATCCATAAACAGTGAATTCACCGGAACGTCATGAAATGGAATCGCCAAAGTGAGCTGAAATCGGGTCAAGTTTCAGTGCTTTGTGAGTAGATTCCATTGTTTCTGCTACTTTCAGTCTGTATGTACCACCCTCCCCTGCTCCTCAGCATTGAACATAGGGACGTGCGTTCCCGTGCACTGCAGAGAAGCAGGAAAACCGGGCGACAGAGCGATGCTCGGAGCCGATTACACATTTTACCGCCCTGTAGGAATTAAGGCAATGCTTCCACTTGCTAAAACACTTCATTTACCAAGCTGGATTTATTAAGGCTCCACCTCAGCAGCAACGTTGGCCCTCAAGATGTTTCGGAACTACATCTCCCATGATGCTCAGTCACTCTTTAGCTTGACAGGGCCTTGTTGGGAATGTAGTCTGGAGGGGTGAGGTTCTGACCCCTGTATTGAGGCTCAATTTAAAGAAACAAACCCTGGAATTGCTTTAATAAATGTAAAGGGAAACCCTTTCAGATGGGTGTGTGCTACAACCCTGGATTGTGTCCCCCTCGTCTCACATTGTTGTTTTTGTGCATATGGTGCTGCTTGGAATAATCCACCTCAAACATGGTGTGAGCCTGGAGCTACAGCTCCATCAGCCCCTATGTTAATGTGCTGGGGGGAGGAAAGAGTGTACCAAGTAAATGACCTCGCCCGCACCATACACGCAAGTGACAGGTTGACCTTGTGCGCAGGTATGTGACCTCAGTGTATGAGGTCGAAGCATCACCCCGGGATAAATGCTGCTTATTAGGGCCTTTATTTCCTGCTCACAGATGTTCTTTGCCTTTCAGCGTCACAATGGCCGCCGTAAAGTTAGATGAGCAGCGCCTGATCCAGTACATGCAGGATTTCCACACGCAATTCATCGGCCTGAACAAAGAGGACTCCAATCAGAGGATAAAGGATCAGTACAAGGAGTCTCTGAAACATTTAATAGGTGAATAAAGGGGAATCCATTTCGGTTACATTGTTGTATCGTCAACACACACCTTACATGTCAATATTATCGCTGCTGGCGCGAAAGCTAGAGCAACGGCGTTTATTGCTGTCACTGGAACAGCCTGTCCAGATGGAGCAATTCACATCTTTATTGTCCGTAAATGACAAATGATCTTTGTAGGTGAAATCTCCTTTTTTCCAGTCTGATCAGAGGATTTCTCATGTCTTTTACAATGCCGTTATTGTACGGGTCACTTGGCTTTGTGTATAGGGTTGTTTGTAAAATGTTATCGCACTTTCTATTAGGGATAGACTGATTATCATATATTTTGTGGTAAATTATCCTGTAATTCTACATTCACATAATGAAGGACTTCAATGCTGTGCAATTTACACAGAAACTTAGAATGAGATGGAATTAGGTTTTGTACAGATTTTACCCACAGTCCTTCCTTTCTCAGGAATGCTTTTAGCAACTGGGCCGTCCGTCTCGGATTCAGTCTTCTTAGATTGCAATTAGACTGGGGGGATAAAATACATTGTCCTTCTCTTGGCAGCAAGGGGTTAATTCATCAACCGTACAAACCTTTGTATTAACCATTTAATTCTCACTTTCTGGTAAATTGTCATGGACACTGGTTACTTCATCAGAATCATCTAGCCAATGGGTTGGCAAAGCTGCAGGTGTTGGATCGTTTACAATTCTAGAATTTAGCTAAGTATGACGATAAGTTAGAATTTTAATAATAAGACTCTGAGGCGAGTATTGCTTCTCTTTCTTGCTTTATTAAACATAGCAGCAAGTGGCAACTAGCAAGAACTTTGAAAATATGAAGCATTTATATTGAATAAAGAGAAAAACATAACAGTAATAACAGGTATATGGTATCTTCTAACACCCCTTCCACTCCTTTGGATCTGTCCTCTTTCCTGTTCAGTGCCCATCAAAATCAATCCACGTCCCTCCTACTTCCTCTTTCTTTGCTGTACGAGGTGATCAGTGTAGGTATATAGGGAACCCAAAGGGCAATCCACCGGGAACCAGGAAATCCGTTATGAGGCTGAGGAAAGAAAAAACATAAGTGGAAGATATTGGATCCGCAGACCCAGGAAACAACCAAAACCACAATAGCGGCGGGAGAGTGGACAATACTCGCCTCAGAGTCTTATTATTAAAATTCTAACTTATTGTCATACTTAGGTAAATTCTATAACTAATCCTCATAACTTGGCTAAATTCTATAATTTTCCACTAGAGGTAGTAGGGGAGCAGTTTGTGTCTGTCATACTCTGTATCCACCACTAGGGGCAGCAGCTTGTGCCAGTCATACTCTGTTTTAGTTTGTTTCAATGGCCATTGCAACGTAAGCTCACTCGCCCCTTCAAGGCACCTCTTTGTAGAGTGAGTACCTAACCAATGTAACCAAAAGGCCGCTCTACTGAGCAGCTCCAAGCCCCTCCTGCTGCTTTTCAGCCAAGGAGAGGCAGAGATATGGTGGGCTTTATTTATACACGCACCAAACACTTCCCATTTGGGATTATAAAAAAAACATGGAAAGAGGAACAGCTGCAGTTGGACTGGTGAGGCGAGTGAGCTTACGTTGAAATGGCCATTGAAACAAACTAAAACATCATAGTGATTTGTTGTACATGGAACACATAGAAACGAGCGCAGATGACCTTTTTTTTTCCTGGTTATGTTTTATACATTGACTGGGCTGTTACTCCTGGCAGTTGCTGCCACTCTGAGTGTGGGCGCGACGCCATTTTTTCTGTATTTATGCATACTCTACATTGGCCACTAGAAGGAGCAGTTTGTGCCTGTCATACTCTATATCCGCCACTAGTGGGAGCAACTTTTGTCTGTCAGACTCTGTCCACCACTAGAGGGAGCAATCTTGTGCCTTTCATACTCTGTATTCCCCGCTAGAGGGAGCAGCTTGTGCCTGTCTTACTTCGAGAGGGAGCAGCTCATTCCTGTCATACCTTGTATCAGCCACTAGAGGGAGAAACTTGTGCTTGTCATACTCTGTATCCATCACTAGAGGGAGCAGGGGGAGCAGTTTGAGCTTATAATACTCTGTATCCGCCACTAGGGGCTGCAGCTTGTGCCTGGCACACTCTGTATTGGCCACTAGAGGGAGCAGGGGAGCAGTTCGTGTCTGCCATACTCTGTATCCGCCACTAGAGGGAGCAGATTGTGTCTGTCTTACTCTGTATTGGCCTCTAGAGTCAGCAGCAGCCTGTCATGCTCTGGATTGCCACTAGAGGGAGCAGGGGAGCGGTTTGTGCCTTTGATACTCTGTATCCGCCACGAGAGGGAGCAGCTCATTCCTGTCATACTCTGTATTGGCCACTGGAGGGAGCAGCTCGTGCCTGTCATGCTCTGTATTGGCCACTAGTGTCAGCAGCTTGTTCCTGTCGGTCATACTCTGCATTGGCCACTAGAGGGAGCAGCTTGTGCCCGTCTGTGATGGGAAGCTGCTCTCTTCCATCTGTCCTGACACCCCCTTGCCAAGATCAGCCCGGTCTGAGTCGCTTGGAGCTCAGTGCCTCGAGCAGCCTGATCTGTAGCTCCAGACCTGCTAGGACTGAACCTCTGCCTTGGAGCCTCTTTGCATTTCCAGAAGGCCGCTCTGTGCCTTCTGAGGGTGATTGTAGATGGTAGCGTAGCTGAATGAGACACCAGACAAACGGTATGTTCCAACAGGATTCTCACTGACCATTTCACACGGCCTGCTTTTATTTGGTTTAGAATCATTTAACAGTTAACATTCCCGCCCCCAGACATTTCGGCACTGCCATTTAGCCTATTTACCATCTGGTCCTCTCAGAGTGCAAGCTCTTGAACAGGGGCTTCTCTGGTACTGTTCAATGTGTTTAACTTGCATGTATATTGGTTATCCTGTGTTTCCCATTGTACAGCGCTATGGTACTTGGTGGCGTCTTATAATTAACTGTAACTGCAGTCATACATAGCACAGGTCCTTGTTTGGGGGGGATTGTTTGATGGCTTGGGCCCATAGGGTGTCATTCCAAAAAGTGCCCAGATCTGGGGGCAGGGGTACGAATGGCAGCATATAGTAGATATTCTCTGCTGATGCCGCATGGTCGCTGATGCCGCATGGTCACTGCTGCCTGAGCTCCTGGGGTCAAGAAAGGCTCAGCAAAGTGGGTTCCCGACGGAGCTCCCTCCTGAAAATCACCACACTGGTAGCTTGCTTGAGGAGGACCTTAATTTTGAAACACCCCACCAGAGCAATTGTTTTTCCGGACACCGTTTAAAGTTTCTGCAGATGGCTCTATTACAGTCAATGAGGTGCATTCCTGGAATGAGATTGGTTGGCCCTTCTAGCTCCTTGGATGGTGATTGGCTGGGGTTTCAAACCCAGCTCATACTTTCTATCCCAGTCTAACCCTGGTGTCGGATAACACAGTGAGGATAAGGGAAAGGCTTAAAGGCATTTAGATTACGTGCTGATGGGGGGGGGGTCACAAAACACCACTTTAAAACACTAACAAATAGCTTAACTGAGGGGAATAGCAGAGGAGCGAGGGGTTAATACAGTCCACAGTGTCTGAGCAAGGGGTTCCGCGACAATACATTTAAAGCCACACAATATAAATGAACAGAAGGGTTTTCACCATGGGAATAAAAGTCTTGGGGTTTGACGCGGGGAGGACTGTCAATTCCATGACACTGTCATACACTGTATTGGCCACTAGAGGGAGCAGTTTGTGCCTTTCATACTATGTATCCGCCACTAGAGGGAGCAGCTCATTCCTGTCATACTCTGTATTGGCCACTAGACTGAGCAGCTTGTGCCAAACATACTCTGTATCCCCCCACTAGAGGGAGCAGTTTGTGCCTGTGATACTATGTATCTGCCACTAGAGGTAACGGGGAGCAGTTTGTGACTGTTATACTCTGTATTGGCCAATAGAGAGAGCTGCTTGTGTTTTGTCATCTGTATTGGCCATTAGAGAGAGCAGCTTGTGGCTGTCATACATTGTATTGGCCACTAGAGATAGCGGGGAGCATTTTGTGTCTGTCATACTCTGTATCCACCACTAGGGGCAGCAGCTTGTGCAAGTCATACTCTATATTGGCCACTAGGAGCAGTTTGTGTCTGTCATACTCTATATCCGCCACTAGAGGGAGCAGCTTGTGCCTTTAATACTCTGTATTCCCCGCTAGAGGGAGCAGGTTGTGCCTGTCATACTATGTATCCGCCACTAGAGGAAGCAACTTGCACCTGTCATACACGGTTTTGCCACTAGAGGTAGAAGGGGAGCAGTTCGTGCCTTTTATATGATGCTGTGAGGCTGTGCATAGAGATGCTGTGAGGTTGTGTATAGAGATGCTGATGGGGCTGTGTATAGAGATGCCTTGCGGCGCCAAAGTGCGGCCTAGCTCCGGTGGGGGCCACCATCTTGAATGGCGGCTCCACCCCCGGGTCCTCTTACTGCCTGACGTCCTCACACATAGCGTGATGACGTCAGATAGCCGGGGAACCCCCAGCTGGCCGGAATCCCCTGGTTGAGATAGGGGCTTCATTTGAACCCCCAATATGTCCAGAAACGTGGCAGCTAGGGGCTCATTGAGGGTGTCAATGGTCTGAACTGAGCATGGCCTTTGGAATGATACCCAACATGACCATGTATAAAGTAAAAAAAAAAAAAACATGTTGTTTTGTTTTGTTTTTATTAATGCAGAAATATTGTTCACATTTCAATTATGTGAACAATGATGCTGCACTAATGATTTTTATCTATGGGGTGCGTTTGCTAAAAATCAAGGAATTCCCCCCACAAAATGTAACCAGTCCCCATTTCTAATTTTTGTACAAACGCACCCCATAGAAAACATAACCGCAAACGCTCATGTGCTAAAATATGAAGAAAAAAAAACACTTTACCCACTGCAGATGATTAAAAATTCAATTTTTATTGCATTTTGTCATAATATACAGGCAGGACATGACGTATACATATAAAAATTATATATTATGAATCTGCCGAGTCTGCCGGAAAGAGCGATATCTAATATGTCTGGGTCATTTATTAAAATGTGGCTTCAAATCGCGTTTAAACCTGCTGAGCGAAAGCGGTAAAAATGAGCTGAGCACACAGCAGTGAAATGCAGGGTTAAGGGGTTAAACAGCCTATCAGAGGAACATTTAGTAGAGAAATGAACAGTTCTCAGAAGCACAGGTGTTGTTTGATACATGTTTAGGAGACACCTCCAGACACCCTCAGTCTACAGACAATGTATCAAATTCATTAGACCAGACTAATTAAAAGCACATGTTATTTCCAAACACTAACACCTGTTGTTTACGGCGTTTGAGAGCACATGTCTACGTGAGAATCTTTGCACGTAGACATTAGTTTTAAATTCAATATCTGATCAACCATTGCTTATAATATTCTGCAGTAAACAGTCTCTTAATTTCTAGATTTTTTAGTATTAAGCATTTTTACAC
>RXON01003469.1:0-24979 GCA_009667805.1 Leptobrachium leishanense
GCTAGGGCAGTATCCACGAGCTGGGGCAGTATCCACGAGCTGGGGCAGTATCCACGTGCTGGGGCAATATCCACGTGCTGGGGCAATATCCACGTGCTGGGGCAGTATCCACGTGCTGGGGCAGTATCCACGTTCTGGGGCAGTATCCACGTGCTGGGGCAGTATCTACGTGCTGGGGCAATATCCACGAGCTGGGGCAATATCCACGTGCTGGGGCAATATCCACGTGCTGGGCAGTATCCACGTGTGCTGGGCAATATCCACGAGCTGGGGCAATATCCACGTGCTGGGGCAATATCCACGTGCTGGGGCAGATATCACGTGCTGGGGCAATATCCACGAGCTGAGGCAGTATCCACGAGCTGGGGCAGTATCCACGTGCTGGGCAATATCCACGAGCTGGGGCAGTATCCACGAGCTGGGGCAATATCCACGTGCTGGGCAATATCCACGTGCTGGGGCAGTATCCACGTGCTGGGCAGTATCCACGTTCTGGGGCAGTATCCACGTGCTGGGGCAGTATCTACGTGCTGGGGCAATATCCACGAGCTGGGGCAATATCCACGTGCTGGGGCAATATACACGTGCTGGGGCAGTATCCACGTGCTGGGGCAATATCCACGAGCTGGGGCAATATCCACGTGCTGGGGCAATATCCACGTGCTGGGGCAGTATCCACGTGCTGGGGCAATATCCACGAGCTGGGGCAGTATCCACGAGCTGGGGCAGTATCCACGTGCTGGGGCAATATCCACGAGCTGGGGCAGTATCCACGAGCTGGGGCAATATCCACGTGCTGGGGCAATATCCACGTGCTGGGGCAGTATCCACGTGCTGGGGCAGTATCCACTTCTGGGGCAGTATCCACGTGCTGGGGCAGTATCTACGTGCTGGGGCAATATCCACGAGCTGGGGCAATATCCACGTGCTGGGGCAATATCCACGTGCTGGGGCAGTATCCACGTGCTGGGGCAATATCCACGAGCTGGGGCAATATCCACGTGCTGGGGCAATATCCACGTGCTGGGGCAGTATCCACGTGCTGGGCAATATCCACGAGCTGGGGCAGTATCCACGAGCTGGGGCAGTATACATGAGCAGGGGCAGTATATCCACAATAGACTGCCCTCTGGGCAGGCTTTACAACTAGTATCTAATAAACCGTTTATTATTTTAATCTGCAGCAAAAAGTCTCTGCATCTATTTATTTTTTTGGTGAAATTTTTTTCAGGTTTTTTTAAATAGGGTTTTTATTTCTGTAAAATAATAATTTTACTATTATTTATTGGATCTTATACATTAATTCCAGGCATTTTCGTCCAGTAGTCTTTTTTGCAAACAGCGTTTCAAATTTTGCAAGTTTCAAGGGTTTTTTTTTAGATTTTTGTTTTTTACCCTAGTCGATGGCTTGTTGACTTTTCCGACAGCTGGTTAGCACTGTGTTCGGCGGATTCTTGGGTGCCTTTGGG
This sequence comes from Leptobrachium leishanense, assembly GCA_009667805.1. Classification (NCBI taxonomy): domain Eukaryota; kingdom Metazoa; phylum Chordata; class Amphibia; order Anura; family Megophryidae; genus Leptobrachium; species Leptobrachium leishanense. The sequence goes on from RXON01003469.1 coordinate 1,470, forward strand.
TCTCTTTCGGCGAACTTTCGGATGTGCTCGGTGTTTTTTCTGCGGTTTTGCGGCAGATCGTCGGCTTTTTCCAGATGTGTTCAGTTTTTTTTGCCGTTTTGTTCCATTTTGATGTGGCGGTTTTGCAGCGTTTTTTCAGATGCGTTCAGCAGATTTTCCCTGAACTTCGGGGACCCTGCGGTGAATGCTGAATTCACCGCAGGGTGATGGATTCAATTCCCCGAAGTGTATGGAACGAGAGAGAGCACCGAAATGTCTCCAAATAACCCCTATAGTGATTTTTAATTTTTATCATATCTAGCACTTTTTTCATGAACTGTCTGGAAGCTCCTCATTCTCATTGCGGTCACTCATCCTTTCCGCTTGTGTAGAAAGGGATGTAAACATGTCCCACCATGAAATACACGTAGAAATGTGATATAAGCAGAAGGAGGCAAACCTCGAATTTACTGAAATCTACCAGTTAATACTAGGAACAACAAAGACAGCGTGCCACAGGGATATAATTCCCACGGAAATGGTTTTATTGAATGTTAGCAGACAAAATAATAGTTAATAATAGTTAATACTAGTTGTGGCGCAGTGATTGCGGTTACTCCTTATGCGATATCTCAAAGACTAATTGCATGTACCATACAAATCATCAGTATGCAATACAAAGTGCAAATGCAAATCACAAAGGGTATAGGTAATCACAGTAGTCTATATATGCAACACATTAAAGTGCAATTGCAACAGTTAGAATAAAGTGCAAATGCACCAGTGAAAATAAAGTGCAGGTGCAGCGATGAAGACAGTACAATAGTAAAAATGAGGATCTAGCTATAGTGTCCAGTCTAGTCCATAAAAAGGACTTTCTGCTAATAATCAAGAAAGTCTATGATATTGATATTCCAGTTCCTAAGTGGATGGGTGATGCATCAAATGTGCTCGAGATTAATGCCAATATTACCCCTTCCACAATTGTCGCAGGCTTGTTTGGGCGTGTCTGTTCCTCTAGTGGTCTTGATGAACTCCACGGCAGGAGATATAAAATAGGGAAAAAAAGGGGGAGATAATAGTGCAGAAATCTTCTATACGAGTGTGTTACGGTGAGTAAAAAAGCACACTTACAGATTCCAGAGCCTAGTTGAATCCAGGCTCTGGAGTGAAATGCCTTGTGCCTAAATATAGGGTGGTCACTGCCCTTCTTTAAAAGGTCTTCTTACTCCACCTCAGCCGGGGGACACAAGAATAGAGAAGAGACAACGCTCTCATAGCATGATACCAGTCTTTCAATAATGTATTAGGAGAGGGAAAGGTTTACACTCACCAATACAGGAGCCTTAAGGGTCCAGGCTCAACTGTTACGCATGCGGAGCTCCTTATCGGTGAGCTCCTGAACCTCTTTAGCTGCTCACTCTGCACCACTCTGCATCGGATCGTGATTTGTTCGGTGTCTTCAGTGTTGCTTTGCCAAATCCAAAGGCTGGTATATTGGGTATAGAAAACGACTAAAAGACTTTTGGGAGTGAAATAAAATAATTGAGTTTATTGTGCAATTTAACAAGAGTATCTAAAGTGCATAAAAAGTATGGGGGGAGGGAAGGGGGCGAGACGCGTTTCGGTGCAACCAGCACCTTCTTCAGTCGATGGGTGTGTGAATGGGGGGATCTGAGACCTCTCAGGGGCCCTTTATATATTTAGGGAGCAGAGACAGTGTCTGTAAGGTGTTCGGAGCGGACTTCCGGGTTCGTGCGGTGCCGCGACCACGTGACGTCTATCGCGTCATCAATCCGCATCGCGGCCATCTTTGATATGCGTTCCACCTCGTTGTTTGCGTTCCACTCCATACTTCATGGCGCTGGGTGTGTGTATGGAGTGGTTAGAGGTCCACATTGTTCTTAATAGCATAATACTGCCATACAGATTAAGTTAAGGGAGAAAAAACAGAGGGGAAGGTGGTTCCTAATGGATAGATCATTTAAATGTTCAACATTCAACCTAATTGATGGGACCTTTGGGAGTTTACATATATGGTAGTGTGCAATATACATGCCATATGATAGAGATAAAAATTAGATGATCCATACAATATATAATAAATGTGTATACATATGTGGCGCCCAAGATTCCATTTACATAAATGAGGCGTTATCACAGAAATATATATATATATAAGAGCAAATAGCTCTTAGAAAAACTAGTCTTCAACCGCCTCTCCCTCTTCCTGTCCTCCAATTCCCTACTTGACCCCCTGCAATCTGGCTTCCGTCCCCTACACTCAACTGAAACTGCCCTCACCAAAGTCACCAACGACCTCCTAACTGCTAAAAAACACGGCCACTATTCTATTCTCATCCTGCTTGACCTCTCGGCTGCTTTTGACACTGTTGACCACCCCTCCTTCTACAGACCCTCAACTCTCTGGGTCTCGGTGACACTGCACTCGCTTGGGTCGAATCCTATTTATCCAACAGGTCCTTCTGTGTGTCCTTTGCTGGTAACTCCTCCTCCTCATTGCCTCTATCTGTTGTGTACCTCAAGGCTCTGTCCTTGGTCCTCTGCCTCTTTCCATCTACACCTCCTCCCTGGGCAAAATCATCAACAGCTTTGGCTTCAATTACCACCTCTACGCTGATGACACTCAGATTACCTCTCTTCCCCTGATCTCTCTCCCCCTGTCCTTTCAAAAGTCAGTGACTGTTATCTGGCATCTCCTCCTGGATGGCCTCCCACCACCTAAAGATCAACATGTCGAAGACTGAACTCCTACTTATTCCTCCCTCCAATGCCTCCCCACCTCCTGACTTCTCTATCACGGTGGAGGGTATCACCATTTCCCATCAAACCAAGTTCGCTGTCTTGGAGTTACACTTGACTCTGCTCTTTCCTTCATCCCCCACATCAAGTCTCTTTCCTCCTCCTGCCGATACCAACTGCGTAATATTTCCAGAATTCGGCCATTTCTTACCGCTGTCACCACAAAACAACTCATACACGCCCTGGTAATCTCCCGACTCGACTATTGCAATAATCTCTTATCTGGCCTCCCTCTGTCCCGCCTCTCCCCCCTACAATCCATCCTGAACGCCTCTGCCAGGCTAATTCACCTCACACGCCGCTCTGTCTCTGCCGCTCCTCTCTGCGAGTCCTTCACTGGCTCCCCATCCACTGCAGAATTAAGTTCAAAATCCTTATCCTTACCTACAAAAAACCTCACTAACTCAGCTTCCCACTACCTGTCCTCACTAATCACCAAATACACCCCGGCCCGCTCCCTAAGTCAAACAGTGACCTGCGCCTAGCTTCTCCCCCGCATCACCTCTTCCATGATACACTGCAGGATTTCTCACGCGCAGCCCCCACTCTCTGAACGCTCTCCCTCGTACTGTCAGACTTTCCCCTAACTTCTCTTCCTTCAAACGCTCCCTGAAACGCTTCCTATTTAGGGAAGCGACCACCCAACTCACTGACGCAACCATCAATCACTCTCACCTTACAGTCCTTCCTCCTGTTTCCAACCCCAACCCCCACAGATTGTGAGTTCCTACGGGAATAGGGCCCTCATCTCCTCCTTGACTGTTTGTCAAATGTTGTTCAATGTATTGTAACCCTGTCTATACTGTGCTTATTGTACAGCGCTGCGGAATATGCTGGCGCTTTATATAATAAAGAATAATAATAATAATTTGTCGATATTAAAATGATATTAAAATAAATTTATTAATAAAAGACGTTTTCGGAGGGGAAAGAGTGTAGATTGAAATAAAACCATAAAATTTAGGTGGAGGAGGTAGGGTGGTTTATATTTCATAATATCGATATTAAATTTTTTTTTTTTTATAAAAAGATTAATAGAAAATCTTTTTAATTTAGTAAAAATATAGTGAATAAAAAGAGGGGATAAAGAATGGTAGAAATGAAGGAGAGAAGGATTAAATAAAACGTACAGATGGGAATAAAACCATAAAACCATAAAATTATGACTAAAAAATGTAAAATTGGTCTACATTTATATAAGAAGAAAGTCGGGGTGTTAATTGAAAAAATGGCAAAGCTCGAAGTCGGCATTAAGGCCTTGAGGTTTGCATGGTGTCTAATTTAAAGATCATGCTCATTTCAGTTTGTCCAATAATTTTCTCAAAGTTGCCACCTCTCCAGGGTACTTCTACTTTCTTTATTCCTATAAGTTTCAGGCCTTCTGGATTCTGAGCATGTTTTAATTTAAAATGTAGTGGGACGCTGTGATTTTCTAGTCCATTTCTAATGTTCCTGATGTGTTCTTGCATGCGCACATTAAGTGGTCTAGTGGTCCTTCCAACGTATTTAAGGCCACATGGACAGGTAAATAGATATTTCACATTTTTTGTGAAACAAGTAATCACGTCTTTAATTGTTATAGGCCCTGTGATACCGTCTAGTGTTGTGATGACTTGTTTCTTACTGCGTGTGTTCCTGCAGTTTAGACAATTTCCGCACCGATGAAAACCTTTTTGAATGTTGAAGTAGTTAAATCGTGTTGCGTTTTTCTGTGTGTGTTTATGCGTGAGTTTCATTTTTAAATTATTCACGCCACGACAGATGATCCTTGGATTTTCTGGTAAGCAGTCCTTCTGTATTGGGTCTTTTCTCAACCACTCCATACACACACCCAGCGCCATGAAGTATGGAGTGGAACGCAAACAACGAGGTGGAACGCATATCAAAGATGGCCGCGACGCGGATTGATGACGCGATAGACGTCACGTAGTCGCGGCACCGCACGAACCCGGAAGTCCGCTCCGAACACCTTACAGACACTGTCCCTGCTCCCTAAATAAATAAAGGGCCCCTGAGAGGTCTCAGATCCCCCCATTCACACACCCATCGACTGAAGAAGGTGCTGATTGCACCGAAACGCGTCTCGCCCCTTCCCTCCCCCCATACTTTTTATGCACTTTAGATACTCTTGTTAAATTGCACAATAAACTCAATTATTTTATTTCACTCCCAAAAGTCTTTTAGTCGTTTTCTATACCCAATATACCAGCCTTTGGATTTGGCAAAGCAACACTGAAGACACCGAACAAATCACGATCCGATGCAGAGTGGTGCAGAGTGAGCAGCTAAAGAGGTTCAGGAGCTCACCGATAAGGAGCTCCGCATGCGTAACAGTTGAGCCTGGACCCTTAAGGCTCCTGTATTGGTGAGTGTAAACCTTTCCCTCTCCTAATACATTATTGAAAGACTGGTATCATGCTATGAGAGCGTTGTCTCTTCTCTATTCTTGTGTCCCCCGGCTGAGGTGGAGTAAGAAGACCTTTTAAAGAAGGGCAGTGACCACCCTATATTTAGGCACAAGGCATTTCACTCCAGAGCCTGGATTCAACTAGGCTCTGGAATCTGTAAGTGTGCTTTTTTACTCACCGTAACACACTCGTATAGAAGATTTCTGCACTATTATCTCCCCCTTTTTTCCCTATTTTATATCTCCTGCCGTGGAGTTCATCAAGACCACTAGAGGACAGACACGCCCAAACAAGCCTGCGACAATTGTGGAAGGGGTAATATTGGCATTAATCTCGAGCACATTTGATGCATCACCCATCCACTTAGGAACTGGAATATCAATATCATAGACTTTCTTGATTATTAGCAGAAAGTCCTTTTTATGGACTAGACTGGACACTATAGCTAGATCCTCATTTTTTACTATTGTACTGTCTTCATCGCTGCACCTGCACTTTATTTTCACTGGTGCATTTGCACTTTATTCTAACTGTTGCAATTGCACTTTAATGTGTTGCATATACAGACTACTGTGATTACCTATACCCTTTGTGATTTGCATTTGCACTTTGTATTGCATACTACGCTTATCTCTGCTCTAGACACTCTTGCTCCTCTTCGACTCTGTAAGGCCCCACGCCGCCAGCTTCAGCCCTGGCACACCCTCCAGACACGCTACCTGCAAAGATGCTCCGCACCGCAGAGCGTGCCTGGAGGAAATCCCGCTCTGAAGCTGATTTTGTTCACTTCAAGTTTATTCTCCGGTCATACACCTCTGCCTCCACTTGGCCAAACAATCCTTCTTCTCATCTCTTATATCTACGCTGTCCTCCAACCCTAAACGGCTCTGGTCCACCTTCAACACCCTCCTCTACCACCTGCACCTCCCCCCTCAGCTGCCTTCAGCGCTCAAGACCTGGCAGACTACTTCCTCAGTAAAACTCTAAATATCAGACGCAACATCCCAACACAAGATAGTTATCTGCCACCTCCACTCCCACAGGTCCCATCTGCCACCCTCTGCCGCTTCCTCCCAACCACTGAGGAGGAAGTCAATTCCTTATTGTCCTCCTCACATCTCACCACGTGCCCGCTCGACCCCATTCCCTCACATCTAATTCCTCCCCTCTCCTCCTCCCTCACCCCTGCTCTCACACACATCTTCAACCTATCTCTCTCCACTGGCTCCTTTCCATCCGCCTTCAAACACGTGCTAGTTACCCCTTTACTAAAGAAACCCCCTAGATCCCAACTCTCCATCCAACTACCGTCCTGTATCCCTGCTTCCTTTACCTCTAAGCTCTTAGAAAAACTAGTCTTCAACCGCCTCTCCATCTTCCTGTCCTCCAATTCCCTACTTGACCCTTGCAATCTGGCTTCCGTCCCCTACACTCAACTGAAACTGCCCTCACCAAAGTCACCAACGACCTCCTAACTGCTAAAAAACACGGCCACTATTCTATTCTCATCCTGCTGCTGACCTCTCGGCTGCTTTTGACACTGTTGACCACCCCCTCCTTCTACTGACCCTCAACTCTCTGGGTCTCGGTGACACTGCACTTGCTTGGGTTGACTCCTATTTATCCAACAGGTCCTTCTGTGTGTCCTTTGCTGGTAACTCCTCCTCCTCATTGCCTCTATCTGTTGGTGTACCTCAAGGCTCTGTCCTTGGTCCTCCGCTCTTTTCCATCTACACCTCCTCCCTGGGCAAAATCATCAACACAGCTTTGGCTTTAATTACCACCTCTACGCTGATGACACTCAGATCTACCTCTCTACCCCTGATCTCTCTCCCCCTGTCCTTTCCAAAGTCAGTGACTGTTTATCTGGCATCTCCTCCTGGATGGCCTCCCACCACCTAAAGATCAACATGTCAAAGACTGAGCTCCTACTTATTCCTCCCTCTAATGCCGCCCCACCTCCTGACTTCTCTATCACGGTGGAGGGTATCACCAGAGGAACAGACACGCCCAAACAAGCCTGCGACAATTGTGGAAGGGGTAATATTGGCATCAATCTCGAGCACATTTGATGCATCACCCATCCACTTAGGAACTGGAATATCAATATCATAGACTTTCTTGATTATTAGCAGAAAGTCCTTTTTATGGACTAGACTGGACACTATAGCTAGATCCTCATTTTTACTATTGTACTGTCTTCATCGCTGCACCTGCACTTTATTTTCACTGGTGCATTTGCACTTTATTCTAACTGTTGCAATTGCACTTTAATGTGTTGCATATACAGACTACTGTGATTACCTATACCCTTTGTGATTTGCATTTGCACTTTGTATTGCATACTGATGATTTGTATGGTACATGCAATTAGTCTTTGAGATATCGCATAAGGAGTAACCGGAATCACTGCGCCACTAGTTGCCCTATCTTTTACCTGATCCTATCTGCACATCCACTTCGAGAGCCTGTGCCACCCTCTAGTTGGCAGCACTAATACACACCTATACCTTACATCTAGTTACGAGCGCCTCCACCGAACCCTCCCTTTATTAATACTAGTTGTGACTGAGCTTTGGAAGTCCTAGGTTTTATTAGTCCAGGGGCAGATTGCCATTTTTCGGTTTCTTACGGTAACATATATATATTATAGCTCATTACGTGTGAGGAGTTACAATTTCCATGGGTTGGGCTTATGCAAGATGTGGGTGGAGCCTCCCTGTGTTTGTGTCGTTTTCAGGTATAGAGCAAACCACGAAAACATTTGCTGGTGCGGGTTCCAGATATTCATACACATACATGTCATTATAACAAACCCTTTTCTCAGCGCGGCTTATAAGGACGAAATGAGAAAATATAATCTATCCAGTATATAGTGCAGTATATTGTGTATATTATATTAAGGTTCAACTCACCATATCCTGAGTCTTATGCCGGCTCCAGGTAGACACGCTTGTGGGTGTTGCCTTCTTATTTCTCACCTTACACTGTTTTCATGTCCACTTTCTCTTGGTGGAGGAGACCTCCTTGGTGCTTGGATCTGCATGTTTGGATTTTTTTTAGAACAAAATCCACTAATCCCACTCTATAGCAAAAAGGCAGCAAAGAGGATTAAAAAGTGCTTTTATTTAATAAAAAACATACACAGATTAACCATTTCATTTCTCTTCCACCTTTCAGTGATGGCGTCTGTGGATCTGAGAGACGAGGTGACCTGCTCCATCTGTACGGACATTTATACGGATCCTGTGACCCTGCCATGTGGACACAGCTTCTGTCGGCTCTGTATCACCAGGACATGGGACCACCAGGAGGAGAGAGAGTCTTCCTGTCCTGAATGTAGACACAGGTTTAGGGTAAAACCTGAACTGAAAAGAAACCTGAGACTGTGTAACATCGCGGAGAGCTTACGATCTACTCACCCGAAGAGGGATGGGACCGGGATAACCTGTACCTACTGCATTCAGTCTCCAGTACCAGCTGTGAGAACATGTCTACATTGTGAAGCTTCTCTGTGTGAAAAGCACTTAAAGAAACACAGCAAGTCAGCAGAACACGTCTTAACTGAACCCACCACTTCACTGGAGAACAGGAAATGCTCCGTCCACAAGAAGGTCCTGGAATATTACTGCTGTGAGGACGCGGCCTGTATCTGTGTGTCCTGCAGCCTGGCCGGAGAGCACAGGGGACATCAGGTGGAGACTCTGAATGAGGCCTCTGAGAAGAAGAAGGAGAAACTGAGAATTAAAGAGCAGAGACTGACCACACAGAGAGAGGAGGCCGAGAAAAGAGTCCAGAACCTGGAGGAGCTCAGGAGACAAATGCAAGTAAAAGCAACCGGGGTAACAGAGGGAGCCATTGCCCTGATTAGGGACATCAGGGAACAGCTGGAAGCCCTGGAGAAGCGAGTCCTGAGTGAGATCTCCATGCAGGAAGAGCAGGTCTCACTCCGAGTCTCAGATCTAATCCGGCAGCTGGAAATAAAGAAGGAGGAGCTGTCCAGGAAGATGGGCGACATCGAGGAGCTGTGTGACATGATGGACCCAGTAACTGTCTTACAAGAACGGGAATCAGACAGAGACGACTATTGTGACACTGAGGAGGACACAGAGAGACATGATATAAGGGTCCATGATGTAGAAGATCTGGATGTCGGTCTGATCTTTGTGACCTTACACTCAGGCCTAGCTGAGATTGTGACCGGAGTAATGAAACGGCGCCGTGTACTGGAGGCTTCAGACATGTTACTGGATGTAAACACGGCTTCAGACATATTACTGGATATAAACACGGCTGGTAACGATGTTTCTATATCAGAGGATTTGAAAACTGTTTCCAGGACAAAAATAAATCAGAGACGCACAAAAAAACCAGAGAGATTTCAGGATTATCCTCAGGTTTTAAGCTCCAGCAGTTTCTCCTCAGGGCGACATTACTGGGAAGTGGAGGTCAGTGAATCAGAGTGGTGGGAGGTTGGGATGACCTATCTCAGTATAAAGAGGAGAGGAAAGCAGTCAAGGATTGGAGATAATAACAAGTCCTGGTGTTTGGGAAAGTATGATGATAATCAGTATTCAGTGAGACATAACAGTAATAAGATCACGTTACGTCACCGCCCTTCCTGTCATAGATTGGGGATATTCCTGGACTATGAGGCCGGACGTTTGTCCTTTAATGAGCTGTGTGACCCGATCAGACACTTACACACCTTCACTGCCGCCTTCACCGAGCCGCTCCATGCTGTGTTTGGGGTATATATGACAATTAGCTGGGTGAGAATTGATAGAATTTGGGGACTTTGTGACTGTTGAAATTATTTCTCTTTAACCCTTTCAGTCCTTGCTTGGTTTAGTTGTAATAATCATACCCAAACTCTGGAAGACTGTGAGAGTGGTACCTATCCATAAAAGTGGTGACAGTACTTTGGTATCCAACTACCGTCCGATATTGTTGCTCCCTGTAATGTCAAAAATTTTGGAAAAATGCGTCTACACACAATTATGTGATTATTATCAATATTGGAACTATTTAACCCCCGGATCAATCAGGCTTTCGTCCAAATCACTCAACTACAACCGCCCTTTTAAAAGTCTGCAATGATACGCAAGCTGGCATGGAACAAGGAAACCTAACTGGAGCATCTTCCTTGATTTTGCCAAGGCTTTTGACACAGTAGACCATGGCATCCTATTACAAAAACGTAAAAACTCTAGTATTGGTGATCGCACGTTAACCTGGTTTCCATCCTATGTGTCTGATCGGTCGCAATTTGTGTCCATTTCTGACAGCACTTCCCTTCCCCTCCCAGTCACGTGCGGTGTACCCCAAGGCTCGATACTCGACCCCCTGCTATTCACAATATTCATAAACGATCTGCCCAACGTCTGCAAAGCCTCAACTGTACACATGTACGCAGACGACACTGTAATCTATACCAGCAAACCAGATCTCCCACAGCTGGAGGCCGTGCTGCAAGAACAATTCACAGGGGTAGAAAAGTGGATCAAAGATAACAAACTTTTAACAAACTGTAACGATGCTCTTTGGAACAAAACCTAAACTACATAAATTGCAAACACCCCATCTATGTGTTGGGACAAAATCAAATGGCACGCTGACCACAGTCACCTCTCTCAAATATCTAGGTATGTGGTTAGACCCTAATCTATCCTTTGGCCCCACATCGAAAAACTCTCATCTAAACTTTACCCCAAACTAGGTGCCCTGTACAGAAACAAATCCTGCCTGAGCCCCGCGGTAAGAAAGCAGATTGTACAACAAATGCTTATGCCGGCTATTGATTACGGAGATGTAGTGTATGCAGCCGCCCCGCAAACACACCTTCATAAACTTACTACATTGTATAACTCATTCTGTCGCTTTGTGCTACAATGTAACTACATGACCCACCATTGTGACATGTTAAAAGAACTAAACTGGCCATCGCTGGAATCTAGACGCACCCTTCACCTTTCCAGCCTGGTGTTTAAGAGCTTTTCTGGGAAGCTGCCACCTTACCTGAATAGACTGCTTCCTCCAGAAGTTCCCTCATCCTATAACCTCTGATCCAGGACCAGCACCTTACTTACAATACAAAAGACAGTGGCTCGATCCTCATTTTCCTACAGAGCACCACAATTATGGAATAACCTCCAGACACCATCAAATCTTCCCCCAGTCTAAAGTCACTCGAGCTCCCTATTAACATACCTCAATACAGAATGCACCTTTAAACATGTAACACAGTGACTATATACAGAATGCACCTGTAAACATGTAACACAGTGACTATATACAGAATGCACCTTTAAACATGTAACATAGTGACTATATACAGAATGCACCTGTAAACATGTAACACAGTGACTATATACAGAATGCACCTGTAAACATGTAACACAGTGACTATATACAGAATACACCTGTAAACATGTAACACAGTGACTATATACAGAATGCACCTGTAAACATGTAACATAATTACTATATACAAAATGCTCCTGTAAACATGTAACACAGTGACTATATACAGAATACACCTGTAAACATGTAACATAGTGACTATATACAGAATTCGCCTGTAAACATGTAACATAGTGACTATATACAGAATGCACCTGTAAACATGTAACACAGTGACTATATACAGAATGCTCCTGTAAACATGTAACACAGTGACTATGTACAGAATGCACCTGTAAACATGTAACACAGTGACTATATACAGAATGCACCTGTAAACATGTAACACAGTGACTATATACAGAATACGCGTGTAAACATGTAACACAGTGACTATATACAGAATGCACCTGTAAACATGTAACACAGTGACTATATACAGAATGCGCCTGTAAACATGTAACACAGTGACTATATACAGAATGCACCTGTAAACATGTAACATAATGACTATATACAGAATGCACCTGTAAACATGTAACACAGTGACTATATACAGAATGCGCCTGTAAACATGTAACACAGTGACTATATACAGAATGCACCTGTAAACATGTAACACAGTGACTATATACAGAATGCACCTGTAAACATGTAACACAATGACTATATACAGAATGCACCTGTAAACATGTAACACAGTGACTATATACAGAATGCACCTGTAAACATGTAACACAGTGACTATATACAGAATGCACCTGTAAACATGTAACACAATGACTATATACAGAATGCACCTGTAAACATGTAACATAATGACTATTTCCTACATATTTATTTTCTGTTAATCTGTATATCTGTGTTTTTTTTTTTAATATCTTGCATTGTATTACTTTGCATTTCTGTAACAACTGTAACATTTCAATGTTCTTGAACCCAGGACATACTTGAAAACGAGAGAAATCTCAATTTATCCTTCCTGGTAAAAACCCTTTATAAATAAATAAATAATAAAATAAATAAATCACATATTAATAAATTGTATAAAAGCCATAAAGTGATTTTCTGGTTGTGATGAGAATGGAGTGTTTGTCCAGATACAGAAACATGAGTGAGTGACCCCAGGGAGAGAGGGGGAGGGGGATATGGGAGATAAAGATACACAGTATTAACATTACTACGCGATATTGAGGGCTTTATTCACTAAATAATACATTTTGTCACAACAAGAGAATATAGATAGAAATAGGTGATATATTCAGTGATATAGAAAGAGTAGTAGATACATGGAATAACCTCCCAGTGGGGGCAGTAACAGTGATATACAAAGGGTAGTAGATATACATGGAATAGCCTCCCTGTCATGCCCCATGATTTAGGATTTATTATATATTGTTCTGTTTTGTGTTGAATCTGCCTTTGCTGCTTACATGCTATTGATTTCAAAACTATTTTGTCCCTGCTGGGTTTCCTTAGCCTTCTGTATCCAGCTAGTTTCCACCCCTTTGCTCAGTGTCTTGTTCTAAGGGACTTCCTGGTTACATAGCAGCCATACTGTGCTCACTGCTGGACAAAAACTAATGTCTTTTTATCTGCATTGCTGTACACTATTACAAGATTGTCAGTCTGATCATTAAAGTCTTCAACTGGATTCATCTTTCTACGTGTCAGTTTTGTTGAGTTGAAGCTATCTGCCGAACTTCATTGTGTGAGTACTGGTCAAAAACAGACTTTACTAGTCTAAAGCACCCACGTCTCACAGCTTTGTTTAGGGAAGCAGAATAGTAAAAAGACATTAACAGCAGCTTGCAGCAGAAGTATGCAGCCTTCAGTGAACAAGCAGTAAAAGGCTATTACAGCAGCTTGCAGCAGAAGTACAGCCTTCAGTGAACAGAGATCAGATTTTGCTGCATTCCACAGACAGAGTCTGCCTACAGCTGCAGCGTGTGGGCTGTGTAAAACTTTGCACACAGTGCCTGCTGCTCCCTTCTTATTCTTCTCATCTGTGTAACAAGCATGGCAGACAGAAGAAGCCCTCTAACATTACAGGAAAGGCAACTTGTTTCAGATGTGGAAGTAATGAATATCAATCCAATCAGAAGCAAACGCAACACAAAGCCTACATGGAAGATTACTGAAACATTTATGGACATAAACTATGAGAAATCACAGCAAATGTCATGGCTTTGGGAACAGGTGATGAGTTATGTCTCCACCATCACACACCCCGTTCGTGATGCATCCAAACTAAAAGAAGTTTTAGGACAGCTTTCTACAGCTCATGCTCAATATCTTGCCCACTGTCACATTTATGTCTCTAATTCAGAGAAGATTAATTCTAAACAGGCTTTACAAGAAATAGATTAATTAAAATGTCTTAATTCAGAAAGAGACAATTTAGTACATCAGGCCAGAGTAAAGGCGGAAGAGAGAATTGCCCAACTAAAAGAGACTGCTTCTCACATTTCAGCATCTAGCAAGCATTCAAATAGCTCACATCTCTCAAGGTCAAAATCCTCACAATATTCAAAGAGTTCATCAATTAGTCTGCAGCTTATTCAAGCCCGGGCAAAAGCAGAGACTACCAAGATACAGGCGGCCAAAAGGAAAGCAGAAATGGAAATGGACGCTGCTAGCAAAAAAGCAGAAATGGAAATAGACGCCGCTCGCAAAAGAGCGTAAATAGAAGCCCTAGAGAATCAGTGTGAGCATGCCACAACCGTACCAACACTAACAGGGTTATTCAAAGAGATCCGAATGGCTGCTGAAAGGTAATCTCACAGTGAAATTCAGCGTTCGGTTACCTTTCCTGGCCATTCGGCTATCCAAAGAGCAAGCAGTTCACCAAATGTTGGTGAATTGCCTGCACATACGGTGCCTGTTTAGTACCTGTTCGCGGGCAGTGAAATCCCCATAGAGAAGCAATGCTTTGTCTATTCAGAGAACAAAAACCAGCAGTGAAAAGTTGCCGAAATGCCCTGCCATTCGGTGGCTTCATGCAGCAGATTTGTTCAGGCGAATCCCATAGGCTTCAATGTTAAAAATATTCCCATTTTAATTTAATATCTAATAAACCGTTGATTATAATATTCTGCAGTAAAATGTCTCTTTATAGATTTTTTAGGATCTTTTGAGCATTTTTCGGGATTTTTTTTAAAAAAAAATCCTTTTTTCACATTTTTTTTATTATTTTTTTTAACCTTACTTTTTTTTCTGTAACAGCCCTTTTTATTATCATTCATTGGATTTCATATGTAAATTTCAGACATTTTCGCTCAGTAGTTTCATTGTAAACAGCGTTTCATTTTTCAAACATCCAAGTGAACGTTTTTTTTTCCACTCCATTCATCTGCGGTGTCGGGTTTTTCCAGGTGGCTGCGCTGCGTGTGATTGGCTCCTGCTCGGGTTTTTCCGGCATTTTCGGCAGGGTTAATCCAGATGTTTTTGCTGGTTTCGGTGTGCATTCGCCTGGCTTTTGCGGTGAGTGTTAATAGGGTTTGCGGCGGCTTTTCCCTGCATATCAGGGACGGACCCTGTGGTGCTTTCTGAATACACCGCAGGGTCACCAAAATGGGATTGCCAAATTGGGCCGAATTGAAGAGAACGAAAAGTCACCGAACGTGCGGTGACTTTTCGAATCTCTTTGAATAACCCTGTAAGGGTTCTAGAACAACCTGCCAGGGGAAGTGAAAGAGACAGCATCAGTTTATGCAACGTGGATATGGAAGATTCCGTTAAGCGCACCAGAGACTATGTACTAAAGCAAAACAGTGAATCTCTCATAACATCAAATGTTCCTGACAGTTGTGATGTTACCGGAATCCACCTGGTTCACTCGGGAGAAGGCCGGGCCGGCACGGACAAGGATTGACTGGACACGAGTCTCTTCAGGAAAGGCAAACTTTATTGTGACGTCACCACTCAGTCCGGATTGAATCGCTAGGACTGAGCCCCGATTACATTCAGACATGGGGTCTTATCAGGGGCTGACTGGCAACTTTTGGCCCAGGTGGCAAGTATGACCCAGAGGCCCATAGTGCAGCAACTCAGGCCCTTCGTTTATGAGCGTTATCAGAGCTCTGCAGCAATATAACTTACTCTCATACACAGCGCACATTGCAGTGAGTTGTATTGATTTGCTGTAGAGCTCTGTGATACGCTCATACACACCGCACATTACTGTATCAGAGCTCCAAAGCAATAAAACTCACAGTAATGTGCCGTGTGGATGAGCGTATCACAGAGCTCCACAGCAATAAAACTCACTCATACACACCCCACATGGGTATATTGCCCCCACCTCACACATGGATATAGTGGCCCCCACCTCACACATGGATATAGTGGCCCCCACCAGCTCAAACATGGATATATATATTGCCCCCAGCAGCTCACACATGGATATATATATTGCCCCAGCAGCTCACACATTAGATCTATTGCCCCCAGCAGCTCACACATGGAAATATATTGCCCCCAGCAGCTCAAACATGGAAATATTGCCCCCAGCTCACATGGATCTATTGCCCTCACCTCACACATGGATATAGTGCCCCCACCAGCTCAAACATTGATATATATTGCCCCAGCAGCTCAAACATGGATATATATATTGCCCCAGCAGCTCACACATGAGATCTATTGCCCCCAGCAGCTCACACATGGAAATATATTGCCCCCAGCAGCTCAAATATGGAAATATATTGCCCCCAGAAGCTCAAACATGGAAATATATTGCCCCCAACAGCTCAAACATGGAAATATATTGCCCCAACAGCTCAAACATGGAAATATATTGCCCCCAACAGCTCAAACATGGAAATATTTCCCCCAGCTCACATGGATGTATTGCTTCAGCTCACACATGGATGTATTGCCCCCACCTCACACATGGATATATTGGCCCCAGCTCACATGGATATATATTGCCACACAGCCCCCCCCCCCCCCGCCCAGCATTCCAAATTAATTCACCCCAGTTCCAGCATTCCAAATTAATTCACCCCCCCCTCCAGCCCCAGCATTCCAAATTAATTCACCCCCCCCTCCAGCCCCAGCATTCCTTTACCCCCAGCATTCCAAATTAATTTACCCCCCAGCATTCCAAATTAATTCACCCCCAACATTCCAAATTAATTCACCCCACCAGCCCCAGCATTCCAAATTAATTCACCCCCCTCCCCCCAGCATTCCAAATTAATTCACCCCCTCCCAGCCCCAGCATTCAAATTAATTCACCCCCTCCCAGCCCCAGCATTCCAAATTAATTCACCCCCTCCCAGCCCCAGCATTCCAAATTAATTCACCCCCTCCCAGCCCCAGCATTCCAAATTAATTCACCCCCTCCCAGCATTCCAAATTAATTCACCCCCTCCCAGCCCCAGCATTCCAAATTAATTCACCCCCTCCCAGCCCCAGCATTCCAAATTAATTCACCCCCACCATTCCATATTCATAAATTTTCTCCCCCCAATACCAATTAATGCATTCTCCGCCCCACCCCACCCCCCGCATACTTCATGGCTGGCAGTGGCCTGGTGACCGTCGCGTGCTGGCGGCAGGAGCTGGGAGGGAGATGCACGTCCTGTCACAGGGAGGATCAAGCCCACACACGCACCTTAATCGCAGGCCGCATGTGTGTGGGCGCTCCCTGTGACTTAATCAGAAGCAGCCGGCCCCACTGATAGCATCTCGCCGGATGCCCTCCCTCCCTCTTTAGGTGACTAAAACTGCCTTGCTGGGCGGCTGGCTATGTCGGCCGGCCGACCAGCAAGGAGGTCTAGCGGCCGCTCAATGTGCCAGCAGAGATGTGTGTCACACCGGGCACCCATTGCGGCAGCCCGGGGGACGCTTGCCACCCTGCCCCCTGGCCCAGTCCGCCCCTGGGTCTTATACCCCGCATACATAATTAGGTGCATCCCAATTAGCCCACCCCATGGTGACACTATCCCACCCCACGTGGGTCTGTACCTCCCTTAGCTGAATACAAAGACATTCCACACATTGGTCATAAATTGGCACCCTTTACGATACTTTGACAATTGAGAATTTACCACTTCTCTGGATCCTACCCGTGCCCATCTCCCTAGGACTTGTTTATTGTGCATCCTAGATAAGGCCTCGTCTGGTTTTCACATCTCTCTTTGTTTAAGCCTTAGCTTTCTGACCCTGATGTAACCACTTTCTCATCCTGTCATTTCGTGCCAGCATCTGCCCGGATCTTGTTAGTTTAATTGCTCTGCCTGTTAGTTTAACACATTCCAAAGAATCTATGCAAGCTAAATCCTAATTTCAGCTAATATCTACTATTTATATTCACGTGAACCAATGTTCTGAGCAAGATGGCTGCCTGGCTCAAGATGCGCATCATCTCCTGACCTGAGTCCCTTACAGTGACAACCTTCCAAAACAGGCAGTAGACTCTAGCAGTACCCTGCATCCAAGGTCAGTACAATACTCTACTAGCTAATGACCTTGAGCTTTCTTCACGCGCCCTAGTGTAACAGCAATCCCAATGCATTAACTCTCAGATGCAATTCTACCCTCCAGCAACTCATCAAAATCCTAGCAACCATACAGCTATAAAACCATGCCTGCCCGAGTCTATGGACGTTAAACCGACTCCAGGGCTAAATACAGATGCAACCGCATACTACCCTATGTCACTTAACCAGAATACTGCAAACGCCTTTCAAGCTTAATTTCCCTGCCCAAAGTCAGAGAGAAGACATGTCTGAGTTTGCTAGATACATGGTTTGCCGTGAACTCACCAAGACAAGCCTTTCGAAGTTTGATGACCAACCTGAAAACTACAGAAGCTGGAAGGGTGCCTTCAGAACTGCAATTAGTGATCTTGGCATTACTCCTGCTGAGGAACTGGACCTGCTGATCGGGTGGCTTGGTCACAGCCCCGAAGCCATGGAGAACGCTCTGTTGAATCGCCTGCACTGTTTCCTAGAGATTTCCGGCAAGGATAATCAGAAATACTTGGAACTCAGTGACCTTCTCTGGGAGCTGCAGCTGGCCAAGACAGACACTTTCCTACCTGGCCTCAGCTATCTGGACACTGCTCGTGGAGTAAACCCAATAGTTAGTCTTACGTCAGTAGTGGGGAAATTAATGGAAACCATGTTAAAGGAAAGGATTGTTGAACATATAAAAACACATAGATTACAGGATCAGAAACAACATGGGTTTACCTCAGGGAGATCATGCCAAATTAATCTTATTGATTTTTTTTATTGGGTAACAAAAATAATAGACACAGGTGGTGCAGTAGACATTGCTTATTTAGATTTCAGTAAGGCTTTTGATACTGTTCCGCATAGAAGGCTTATCAATAAATTGCAATCTTTGAGCTTGGATTCCAATATTGTTGAATGGATTAGGCAGTGGCTGAGTGACAGACAACAGAGGGTTGTGGTAAATGGAGTTTATTCGGCGCAAGGTCTTGTTACCAGTGGGGTACCTCAGGGGTCAGTACTTGGACCCATTCTCCTTAATATTTTTATTAGTGATATTGCAGAAGGTATTAATCGTAAAGTATGTCTTTTTGCTGATGACACAAAGATTTGCAACAGGGTTGACGTTCCTGGAGGGATCAGCCAAATGACAAATGATTTAGGTAAACTAAAAAAATGGTGGGAGCTGTGACAATTGAGTTTTAACGTGGATAAGTGCAAGATAATGCACCTGGGACGTAAAAACCCAAGGGCTGAATATAGAATATTTGATACATCTGAGGGTTGGGATTTAGGGGTTATTGCAGAGGATCTAAGGGTAAGTAGTCAATGTAATAGAGCAGCAGGAAATGCTGGCAGGATGCTTGGAAATGCTGGCAGAATGCTTGGTTGTGTAAGGAGAGGTATTAGCAGTAGGAAAAGGGAAGTGCTCATGCCACTGTACAGAGCACTGGTGAGACCTCACTTGGAGTACTGTGTGCAGTACTGGAGACTGTATCTCCAGAAGGATATAGACATCTTAGAGAGAGTTCAGAGAAGGGCTACTAAAATGGTGTACGGCTTGAAGGAGAAAAGTTACCAGGAAAGGCTTAATGATCTTAACATGTACAGCTTGGAAAAAAGACGAGACAGAGGAGATATGATAGAAACATTTAAATACGTAAAGGGAATCCACAAGGTAGAGGAAGGGAGTATATTTAAAAGGAAACAAAGTAGCAAAACAAGAGGACATAGTCTTAGATTAGAGGGGCAAAGGTTTAAAAGTAACATCAGGACGCATTATTTTACTGAGAGGGTGGTGGATAAATGGAACAGCCTTCCAGTAGAAGTGGTAGAGGCCAAAACAGTGATTGAATTTAAGCAGGCATGGGATAGGCATAAGGCTATCCTCAGAGCCATAGCTAGCTCCTTTTGCACCTGAGGCAGAAACAGAAAATTGTGCCCCCCCCACATAATTTTAAAAATCAGAGTCCCCGACCAGTGACGCAGTGCTAAGCTCCTGGATGCTCCCCGCAACCAGAAGCAGTGGATCGGACCACCCTTTGCACTGTGGGATGAGAGGCAAGTATGTGATTTTTGGGGGGTTCCAGCTGGTGCTGACTGATTCTGCAGAAGCGGCATCACTTAGCACCAGCGTCTAGCTGTGGGTAACTTCTGTAGCTATGGCGGGATGGTAATTAGTGTTAGGACTTTGTAATCCTAACGCTATTTACTCTTTGCGCTCCCCATGTTAAGTATAGGGAGCGCAAAGTACAGTAACCTCGCGCTGAAAAGCACAATCTCCTGGATTTTTTAACCTGTTACCGTCCGGATTGTAATATGAGGGTCCTGTGCTAGGATGTGATATGGGCAGCATGCAGTACCCTCATTTAACGTAGCACCAACGCTCACATGTGTGAGTGCTAGCGTTAAGGAGGTGATTGGGCCCTACATATATAGTGCACACACAGTACATGTACAAATACAGTACACACAGAATACATGCACGTATAGCAAAAGAACATTTAGCATAATATACACCCCCCCAGAATAATATACACAGCACTGAGCCCCCAGACTATTTTCCCCAGGTCACATGGATATTATTGACCACAGCTCATATGGATATTATTGACCCCAGCTCATATGGGTATATATTGCCCCAGTTCACATGGATATGGCCCAGCTCATGGATATGCCCCAGGTCTCATGGATATGCCCCAGGTCTCATGGATATGTCCCAGGTCTCATGGATAATGCCCCAGGTCTCATGGATAATGCCCCAGGTCTCATGGATTTACCCCCAGGTCTCATCATGGATATGCCCCCAGGTCTCATGGATAATGCCCCCAGGTCTCATGGATAGTGCCCCCAGGTCTCATTGATATGCCCCAGCTGTCATGGATAATGCCCCCCCAGGTCTCATGGATATGCCCCCAGGTTTCATGGATAGTGTCCTCAGGTCTCATGGAAATTGCCTCCAGGTCTCATGGATAGTGCCCCCAGGTCTCATGGATAATGCCCCCAGGTCTCATGGATAGTGCCCCCAGGTCTCATGGATAGTGCCCCCAGGTCTCATGGATAAAGCCCCCAGGTCTCATGGATAATGCCCCCAGGTCTCATGGATAGTGCCCCCAGGTCTCATGGATATTGTCCCCAGGTCTCATGGATAGTGCCCCCAGGTCTCATGGATAGTGCCCCCAGGTCTCATGGATATTGCCCCCAGGTCTCATGGATAATGCCCCCCATGTCTCATGGATATTGCTCCCAGGTCTCATGGATAGTGCCCCTAGGTCTCATGGATAGTGCCCCCAGCTCACCTCTCATTGCCGCGTGCACAGCTGAGAAGAGGCGCAGCCGAGTCCTGCGGGAATGATTGCCGGCAGCCTCGTGCTTCCGGCTAGAACGGCCGCTGACAGGAAGTGCAGCCACTCGCCTGGGATCGATGAAACAGCCTGCCAAGATCTCGCAAGATCACAGCTGGATGTTAGATCCCAGGCGAGCGGCTGCACTTCCTGTCAGAGGCCGTTCTAGCCGGAAGCACACGGCCGCTGGCAATCGTTCCCGCAGGACTCGGCTGCGCCCCTTCTCAGCTGTGCCCGAGGCACGTGCCTCACTCGCTTCGCCCTTCCTACAGCCCTGGCTATCCTAAACAAAAGATAAATCCAGGTAAAGTATCCATGTAGTTAATCCAGGTAAAGTATCCATGACATCTTGGATCCTCTTCCTGTATTGGTTTTGCCTGGTGGAACTTTCTTACTGTGCTGCTAAACAAACACAAACCTACAAGGTGGGAATGCATTGATCAACACGAATGCTTATAGGAAAGGTTGCTGGTTATTTAAAGAGGTACGGAATCTGCTTGATCCTCCAAAGAAGTCGGAATATGTTTGATCCTCCAGAAGAAGTCGTCAATCTCTTGGATCTTCAACCCGGCAATCCCTTGGATCTTCAATCCGAGACCTATGAGGTTCTGAAACACGTGAGTGTGTCTCTCTTGTATATAACATATTCCGGTTATACAGAACTGTACTATGTACTCTCTTTTTCCTTTTTGAGATACATCTACTATCAAGATATAGGAATTGGTATACGGGTGGAGTCCCCCATAAAGTGACTTAAAGGCGTACATCCAGAGTCTTGAAGACTCCCCATTTGTGAGTGCTATAAACAAACCGTGTGTGCTTTTTTATCATATCAGTACATACTACGCAATGGTCTCTTTTTTTCTTTTTCTTTTTCTTTTTTAGGACTCACGGATCAATTTTTATTATTATTTTATTTTCATTTTTTATTGTATTTTTGATTTAATGATATTGTCTGTATATGTTCTTATGCGCTCCCATATACCTTGGTATACTATTTACAATCTGTTAGGAGTGGAGGATACACTTAGCTGGTGAGCTGCAATTACTATTTACTCTAAATACAACCACTGAGCGCCTATACACTTACCTATCAGGTTGTTTTCAAAGTATCCATGTAATTGGGCAGACTAGATGGGCCGAAAGGTTCTTATCTGCCGACATTTTCTATGTTTCTATGTTTCTATGTTATCAAGCTGCCATACAATATCCAGGAAAAATGGACTGCACTTGGGGCAAAGTATAAAAGAGTGAACCAAATCTCCTTTCCGAGGGGGCATGTCTGGACATTGCAGCGCGCGGTCGCATGGTGGAGTAGCTCCCGCGGCCGGCGCTGATTTTTGCAATCCTGCGGCTTCTGAGGGGTACCCTGAGGCACTCTCACGACATTACCAGGTGGGGGAACGTTCTCTGCACCCACAATGGCACCTCCCAAGGCTCAACGAGCACTAGACCTGCTGAAATCTGCCCGGAAATATCACGGTAAGGAGGCCCAAGATGGCGGCTCCCCGCAGCATGAGCTCTCTCCAGGCACAGATGCGGATACCTCGGCCTGACTTTCACTGTCTGACTCCTTACCCCCATCGGATCAGAGGTGTTGCAGAAGCAGTCCCGTTGGTGGATTTACAACCATACCTCTTGGAGCTGTTTCAAGTTTTGCTGCCCGACACTACACCACAAGACCTACTGCTGAATCGGGCACACCGTTTACCACGAGCAAAAAACCTGCCCTCATCGGTGGCCCGTGATGTTATCGTGCAGGTCCATTTCTTTCATATCAAGGAGGCATTGATGTCCGCGTCCCGCAAATCCATGCCGCTGCCCGCCCCCTATGCTGCCATTTCTTTTTTTGCTGACCTCTCGGCAGTGACTATGTCCAAACGCTGAAAATTCTCCTCACTCACAAAGCTTCTTCGCAATCATAAGCTGTTGTACAGGTGGGGTTTCCCCACAAAGCTTTTAGTGTGGAGAGATGGAACCCTGCATGTTATCCCTGATGTTAACACTGGATTACAATTCCTGAAGGAGTGGAATATTCTGGCTGACTTCTCACCTCCACGCGAGCCTCCTTCATCACCGATCAAAGACTC